>WHVE01001120.1:0-30268 GCA_015178995.1 Trichophaea hybrida
TGAGTAGGTGGTTCAGCTCAGAGAAGAGAGAGAGCGGATTGATCAAGAAAAAGCAGGCAAAATCAAAATGCGCCTGGATAAGGCTGCAGCAAAAGCAGCACCAGTAGGAAAGGGAGAGTGGATAAAAGCGGTTATTTCACTTAATAAATGTCACTTGCGGGTGTTCAGATTCCCAGTCGTGAGCGGTGACGCGGTAAAATATGTTAACATCATCCGAGCCAGGTCATGCACCAATTGAATGTTGACTGAAGATTTAGTCCGGGCAGCCTACGAGTTTTTAGATAGCTAGTGGAGCTGCTGGAATGGAATGGAGAGTGATTACTAAGTCGCTGAGTAGACTCATACATGATGAGTCACTTGCCACCTGCACAGCCACTGGTGATTTGTAATGTATGTTCATGATGGTTCTTCAACCGAGGTTCAGGATTTTCACTGTTGTCCTTGAGTATATAAAGCTCTTGATATTCCTTCTCTCGGATTTTGTACGTTAGAGAATTCAATCTCCCTTTTAATACAAAATTGCTTTCAACATTAACTCGCATTCTGTCCGGCCTTCGCGCTCTGCAGCCGGCTTCCGAGCGATCTCTCTCCAAGCCCTCTTGAGAACACCGTGTCTCCTCAACCCCGTCTCTCATCTACCCCGTCTTATTTACCCCGTCTCTTATTTCGTCCATCTCTCCAAGCTCGCTTGGGAGCAATCTCGTTCATCTCTCTCCAACCCCGCTTGAGAGTCGTCCATCTCTCTCCAAGCCCACTTGAGAGCAGTTTCATCAAGCATGGCCCCGTCTCGTCTATCTCACTCCAAGCCCACTTGAAAGCCATCTCTCCCAAACTCGCTTGAGAGCAGTCTCATCAAGCATGGCCCTGTCCCCTTGTTACTCATCCGACCGTGTATATATACTTTAGATATCAATAGAAACTACAATTTCAAATTTCCTAAGTCCAAACCAGTTCTACAAGTCGGTGAGAAAGTGCATCTAAGCGAGCACAAAAAATCGCGAGAATTGCAGTCAGAAGCGTATGCTACCCTCAAAAACTGTACGCACAGGTGTCAACTAATTTTCACGATGACTAAATGGTTATTACATATGGTAACATATGGTTACACTCCCATAACTCCCATAACTCCCATAACACTCCCATAACGGTCCAAATACGAAAAACAACCTTACGCGAAACTACGGTAGCGCCCCATAAGCCGCGATAGGCCGCGATAATGTACACGTGGTGGAGTGGTAACTGCCAAAACGTCCCATAATACAGGTAACAGTGATAACAAATCCTGATTACGGTAGCACAGACACTTTTCTTAACGACTACTAAAGACTCTCTTACACCCGCACTCTGTCAAGATTTTTATCCTACCTACGCACCTACAATAACTTTCCAAATTCTGCCAGTGTCTGCTTTGCATGTTGCGGTTCTAACCTCTTCTTGCAAATCCAGTTAACCAAACACCCTGGCCACCGGGAAGATACCCGCACCTAGGATATTGGTCCTCTACAGAGCCCTATATAGGGCCCTAGCCCTTTCGAATACAGCTGGGGACACCCTAGTCAAAAATTTCTATGCCCGGTTATGAACCGAATTGCCGGGACCTGTATGGAATGTACGGGCCACAGACAGTTGCCACCTCTGCTCTAGTGTTGGTTCGCTGAACAACGGAGAATGAGACTACAGAACGGTGATCTGCTGTCGACCGAGATTGGTCGTGGTTAAAGTTTAGGGTTTGTTGGGCGCCTCCAACAGAGATTTGATGTGCAAGAGCTGGTGGTAAAGCGACAATGGTATTCTTGACTAGTGTTTGCAACTTAATTTCTGTGGTGGTATCTGATGGCGATGGCAGATGTAGTCATGGCTCAGGTGTTCATGTGGCGGAGCTTGAACACGGAAACGATATAGCAAAGAGTCCATAATAATGAAGCCGTCATATTGCCCATAAATAATTGTCAATCCTGTTGAACCGACTCTCGGTGAAGCGATTGATTGTCTAAGTCTAAGATGACACGTAGCTAAATACACAAGAGATCGCCAACTCTAACCCAAGGCAAGTGATGACGTACTCTAATAACCGTTCCAACACTCCTCCAGGGCATTACCACGTCCGTAACTACTTGAAATCAAAGAGAAAATGAGAGAAGAAAAACAATTATTGAGAAAGCAGAGAGAAAAACAAAGATATGATCATGCCCGGTGCTCCTCCCAAACGATCATCCGATCAATCATAAAGAGAAGGAATCAAACAAACAGGAGCTAATCAAACACCATGGATCTCCTCCGAAACTCTCTGAAAAAACTCTTCCGTGTCGATTGCGATTGGAGACGCATCTCCAACTCAGCTTCAGTGCGAATGGGGACTCTCCTCCAAGTCGGTTTCAGTTACGATTGGAATATCCATTCCATGTCGACTTTTCCGATTTGAGACGCAGTTCCCTGTCGGCTACAGGTGCGAATGGAGACCCTCCTCCATGTCGACTTCAGTGCGACTGGAGATCCTCCTCCATGTCGACTTCAGTGCGACTGGAGATCCTCCTCCATGTCGACTTCAGTGCGACTGGAGATCCTCCTCCATGTCGACTTCAGTGCGACTGGAGATCCTCCTCCAAGTTGGATTCGGTAGGTATCTGTTACTTTAGTTGCTTGATTGACTATCTAAGAGGCCATGAAGGCCATATATATATACAGTTTCCCACAATGATTCCACCAGTCCGGACGGACCCGGTCTGGGGTAGGGCTTAGTCCGGTCCGGTCCCACCGGAAGGTCGGACTGGACCGGGCCCCAGACTGGCAGTCTGGGACTGGACGGGCTTGGTCTGGACCAGTCCAAACAAGGCAACCTCACAAAAGCAAAATTCAGAGGTTACACAGAAGGGAATATTCGCATAGATGATCCACAGCAGAAGCATTTCATCATCTACCTTTTGGCTGAATTGCTGCTTATCGAACTTCGCCACATTATCAAACTGGAGACAATTGGCCAAGATGGAACTTCAAGGGTACTGGAATGGTATGTTTTTAAATGGTGGGCTGGCTTCGTTGTACCTCCACTCATATACTTCATCGAACCTGTTTAAAAATAAGTACCGCTGGTAGTTTTCTGATTGAGATAGACTTACAATAGCAGCACTTCCAGTACTGGTTTGCACCAGACCCAGAAATAGTATCATGTGCATGAATTAGAGGTCAAGCGGTTGTTTCTGTATGGAGCAGGTGAGGACGTGGATGCAATCAATGAATTCAAGGCATTTGAGGGAGACAGAGGCAGAGGATTGGTAGATGTTGGGCTGATGGAGACTGCCTGAGAATTCGAGTCAAAAGAACCAGCTCCTGGCGAGAACTCAGACTCAGCCTCCGCTGGCAGAAAGTCTTCTTTGCCGCTGAGATCCGGCAGTGAATGAGATGACCTAGTGATAAAGATTGATTAAAACAGTGAGCAAAAGAAGCGGCTTCGTTGAAAATAGCTGCTGGATTGTAGAATGTTATTAAAATCTAGAAGCAGAACATATTCGGTAACTCAGTATATCACGGTGGTGTGGTGAATGGTGCGTAGTGAGTGGCGGATGGCAAGTGAGCAATCGTTATGAGGAGTCTATTCGGTGACTCAGTATATTAGTAACTCCCAACGTATTCGGGCCGATTCGGCCCGAGTGGACTGGTCAAAATCAGTCCAGGCCAGTTCAGTCCAGGTCCAGAAAAATTGGGGATTGGTCCGATCCCAGTCCAAAAATTACTCGGACTGGATTGGACTGGACTTGGACGGACCCGGTCCGGACTGGTCCATTGCTGGACTGGTGGAATCATTGGTTTCCCATGTGTGTATCCGTACCAGCTCTTCTATCTTTATCGTGCTAAGCCTCATAAGCCCGTATTCATAAGTCTTAGTACCACCGAGGCTTCGGCCGAGTTTCATCAGCCTGTCAGCCCGTATTCTCTTGGTCCCTCGGAGGCTGAGGCTGATGTTCTAAGTATACATGCAATAGTATCCATATCAGTCTCCAGTGATCTCAATAGCCCAGCCGAGCTAGTAGCCGACTAGTCGTGCACAGTTCAGCCCCGAGACAGCTCTATGGCAGTTTCAAAACCAAAGAGCCGCTTGGAATTAGTTCAGACGGGTAGGCTGTAGCTTAGATTAGGTTCGTGGAGATGAAGTCATCCTGGCAAAAATATAGTTGACTAGTGGGCTTTCAACTCCCTAGTCATACAATAATTCGTCATTTGACGCAAAAGCAGCTGAGTGAAGGAGAGGAAATATATAACATTTTGGTTTTTATTGGGCATTTGTTAGCATGAGATCTGTTCTAGTCAGTTCGTGGAATTTGTTGCTCCGTGGAGTGACTGGTCAGTCCATGGAGTTCCACCTTCCACGAATGAACCAGTCAGATCACGGATCCATGAACTGACCAGTGCTAATTATGCTCAACCAATATTAAAAGTTACTCCAATCGCAAAGTTATGTATACATGAAATATTTATAATTCATCGCTCTTTCAACTCCCGGTCCCCAATTTACCATATCTCTAATATTGATAGAATAGTGGTGGAAAAACATCAATTTTCGGCGGTTTTTAGGTGTGTTTTTAAAGCCGCTCTATCAATTTTAAAGATATTGTAACTCAAAGACCGGGAATTGAAAGAGCAATGTATTGTGCATGTTACATATATATATCTCTTTGTGATTGGACAAATATTCGCAGACTTAATTAGACCGACATTGTGTCATTTTTGTCTATCCAGCCATGGCTCCATGAAGTGACTGGTCAGTTCACGGAATTGTGGTAAACTCCATGAAGTGACCGGTCAGTTCATGGAGCCCAGTTATTCCATGGGTTGACCGGTCACTCCACGGAGCAACATCCTCCACGAACTGACTAGAACAAGATCTATTGTTGATGGAATCTCAGTTTAGGCCAGAGCGCTATAGGGTTTTTGCGAATTTCTAGCAAGCCAAGTACTAAAGCTCTGCAGGAGCAGCTCAAGCAGCTTCAGGGCAGCACATTTTAGTCCAATTCGGCCAGGTGGCGAAACTGCTTAGCTAGTGTAGTTTTGAAGCTGTCACGGTCTGAACTGGGCAATTGAGATCACTGTCAGTCTCCGTTGTGTTGAGACTAAAGAATGATGGGAAGAGAGAAGAAGAGAATGGATTGTCTGCCGATACAAGAGAAGGAAAAACAGTAGACTTATATATGAAAGAGAGAGAAGGAAAACTCCATGCCGACTGCCAAAGCCGGAGCCGAGAATCAGTGCCGAGCCCTCCTCCTCAGCGTGGGGGCACGCGAGGTCGATGGGGGCAGACGAGGTTGATGGGGGCAGGCGAGGGCGATGGGGGCAGACGATGCTGGTGGGGGCAGACGAGGATGGTGGGGGCAGGCGAGGCCAATGGGGGCGGCAAGCCACCGGCCTCATGGCCGAGTCCATCAGCATCGAAGACCAAGAAATCCACCGGGCCAAATCCCGAGTCAACACGTTGGTCTCCGTATAAGTCTCCGTATAAGTCTCCGTATAAGCAGTGTTGTCAACCGTCCCGTCCGTCCGACATCAGCGAGGACGGGACGGGACGGCGGCTTGCCGTCCGTCCTGAGCTAGGACGGAACGGCGCCGTCTTTTTTGAGGCCGGACGGGGACGGACGGAAGGGACGGCCGACATCCATTGAAGTTTTGCGAGTCATCATACATAATATATATTCAGTTACTATAAGTACATTTCTTCACTATCTTGACAGTTTCTTTTTGTCCGGCGGTAAATGGGGGGAAGGAGATCAGGAAGTACGACTTGGAAACGGCTCTTTTGTGGTGGAAGTGCTTAGGATTAGGTTATATGCCATGGCCGCAAGCGGCCGAATGCAATATGATTAAAAACAAACAAACTATCTTGACAGTGAAGCAAGATCCTTCAACATCTGCTCCATCCGAACCATATCTGACTCTGTTCCAAATATCAAGCCATGCTGCACCCATGATTTCAAGCATTCTGATGCCTCAATAATATCATCACCCAATCGGTTTCGCTGATCACTGATATGTAACTATGCACTGCTGAATAATCGCTGTAGCTCATCAGACATTGCTGAAATGCTCATGAATTCAATTCCCATACCCCTAACCTGAATGCTTACTGCTGATTGAGAGTCTAGAAATATAGATAAATCCATTTATATCTTGTACCACGCGCTTTAGAGTGACAATATATGTATTAATAGTAACCGCCCGATGTCGGCCGGTGATGGTGGATGACGGCCGATGACGGTATTTTTGCCGTCCCCGGCCGTCATCGGCCAACATGCCGTCCTCATCGGGCGAGGACGGGACGGACGGCCTTGGCGCCGTCCCGTCCGTCCTGCAGATATTGCGGACGGACGGGACGGTTGACAAGACTGCGTATAAGTCTCCGTCACGGTCTCCGTTGGTATCCATCTTGTAGGTATCCGTCTCGGCAGGCTTCCCAACGGTCCGGGGTGACAGGCATCTTTCGGGCCCCGAATGACCGTCCCGTCCGGGGCATGCATTTCGGAGGCCTGGTCCGTCCCGGTACGGGATCTCAATACCTAGGGCCCGATATAGATGACTGTAGTTTTAGGATTCGGTTTTAGGACACGCAGGTAGGGTCTGTACAAACTCCAAATCCTGGATGAGCCTGAATGCTGCGGCTGGGTGCCTGATGATGCAAAGGTCCACATGTAGTCTGCGGCTGGATGCCTGAAGGAATGAGCAATTATACTACGAAATCGCGGGCTGCCTGAATGCTAATTGCGGTGAAAATGCGGTGATTTAGATAAATCAAGCAAATGAATACAAATAAAAATACCAAAGCTCTATGGGGTCCGAACGATATTCACCTGTATGGGCTGGCAGCCAAAGTTCCTCAGCGAGCCAGAGTAGATATAATCTTGGAGATAAGAAGTACGCTGTTTCCCCTCCGAAACCGCAATCAAACATCCCACTCAAAATGTCATTCATCTAATACGGGGGCCCTTAACGGTATGATTCAGATTTTCTGGACTCCATCACTATTTGCCCAGTGTTCCTAAGCTGCCCGGCCGGCCGCCCGGCTTTTTAGTGGCCTCCATTCTGAATGCCTGCGCTAGCGGCGGCCCGGCCCGGCCTGGGTCAAAAGCCGCCCAGCCAGCGGCCCAGTCTGCACGTGATTTAAAAAGCTAGCATCGGCCTGCATCGGCCTGCATAAGCCTTGGTCTGGTTGATGGATGGAATACGGCAATGGCAGGGCTACAATGATTGAGTTGGATATGGTTTATGTTTCGTAGATTGGAGACTTCTTAGTATAGGCAGCAGAGAATCTTTCGAACAAAATATTCTGTTTAGGCTTAGTTCCGCCAAGAAAAGCCTGCAGGCCGCCAAGAAGCCTGCAGGCCCGGCCCGGCCCTCATTTGAAAGTCGCCGCTAAGGCCGGCCTGGCTGCTTAGGAACACTGTATTTGCCCAGAGATTTAGCAGGTCTGCATGTACCCTTCTCCACTTACATGTGAGATCCAACGCTAATACCACGGGAAATAGTGGACGCTACACAATCTCAGATCAGCGAGCTCGCTTGGGGGATGATATTATTGAGGCTATTGAGTGTTTGAAATCGTGGTTCAGGGAGGAGATATCTTGTGGAGATTCGAAGGATGTTGCAGATGCAGAGATCTGAGAGGATGTTGGTAGACATGCAGACAGAAGTGGAGGAGCTACATTTGTGAATGGAAGAGGCTTGGTAGTGAGCAGAGGGTCTTGTTTGTTTGTATGTAATCATGTTTGTATTATAGTATTGCCGTGCGCAGTGCGCAGAGCTAGACTGCAGGGCCCTACAGTCTTTTCGTCCGTGGCTCTGCTGCCCTAGTCCTAAACAGTTCTTAATTTGCTTGCCCCGAAAATTGTCGTCTGGTCCGGGGCTTACTTTTGCCCGGACGGGACGGACTATTGGGAAGCCTGCGTCTCGGTCTCAGTATTGGACTCTATCGGTATCTGTCTCGGTCTCCAGTATCGGTCTCCGTATCAGTCTCCGTTGGTCTCTGTATAAGTCTCCGTCTCGGTCTCCATCGGTATCCTTTTGGTATCCGTCGGTCTCCGTCTCAGTCTCAGTCTCGGACTTTATCGGTATCTGTCTCGGTCTCCGCCGGTATCGGTTCCCCGTACTCAGCCTCTCAGTCCAAATCGTGGGTGGAGGAATCTTGAACATCGGTGAGGTCGTCGTCGTCTAAGGTGTAGGACATAATGGATGCATGGCCACCACTGACCACCGCCAGTCTCTCGGGGACTCTGTTGACATCCCAGATCACATACCCAGCACACTCCTATTGCGGACAACTGTCCACGGCGCTATTGATGTGCATTGGCCAATATTGCCCAAGTATCCGTAGTCCAAATCCCGCACGCGTTCCGCATGACTTTTGCCGATCACTTGTAGTGTGACTAGCCACCAATTGGCCTAGTCAAAAAAATCGATCCTAACGCGTCGCTCTTTCAATGCTGTCGTCGCAATGGGGGACACTCATTGCCAGTCTTTGGCTCCTCCGAAATCGAGCCGCATTCTCGTATCATTTGCGCTGTCGATGGAGAATCGTGGTGTCTTCCAGGACGAATCGTTGTGGTCCTGGACGCGTCCGGAACGTGTCCGGGACACTATGGCCTCGCTCGTATGTAGGTTTACTGCGATTCGACGTTTATCTTCGCTTGATAGTGGTCGAAATAAGGTGCCTAAATCATGGTTGCGCAAGGGCTCATAACCTGTTGAACCGACTCTCGGTGAAGTGATTGATTGTCTAAGTCTAAGATGACACGTAGCTAAATACACAGAGATCGCCAACCCTAACCCAAGGCAAGTGATGACGTATTCTAAGAACCGTTCCAACAAATCCACGCAAGGAAAAGTAACGTGTAATCTGAAACTAAAATGCCACCAGCTTTTCGGCCCATGGATCCTTCCAATCCCCAAAAATCGACCCCTGACGATATAAGAAAGTTATATTTTGAGTGATAAGATTATAGAAAGTCGAATAGGCAAACCATCTTCTAAACCGTGGATCGTCTTTGCCGCTTATTCCCCTGTCTAGATTTACCCTTTTCCTACAGAAAAAACTAAAAACGAGCACAAAAATAGGGTAAAAAATGTGCATAGAATAATACGTAATACGACGGAGAACACTATCTTCGGTGAAGTTATGCAAAAACGGAAGAACTTCCCAAGGGCGTATCACATTATAGCCCAAAAGCAAATGCATCGCGGCGGCGGCATGAATGTCTGGGGTAATCAACGTATAATGGCGAGGTTCGTGATGAAATCTCGCCAGGGCCCGTCCAGTGCATGACGGTGTTACTCTCCATGTCAAATTCAACAATTGAACCATTAAACTGAGAATACCTGCCAGAGCTCCACAGATAGCAATGAGTCCATTCCTGTTATCTATCCAATAGCAACCTCCTTGTACCTGGAGCCGGCGGACGAAGAGGATAATCGTAACAACAGCTTGGACTAGAAAGAAGAGCAGCATGACAACCTTGCCATACCAGATCGATGTTCTAGTCGGAGTTTCCCGTTGAAATTCGGATTTTTGCAGTATTCTTAACGGTATGGTTTCATTCGTTTCTGTAATCGCGTTTATTCCGATCATTATCGAGATGTAAAAGCAGTATCCCGGAAATGGCTTTCGCGAGCGACCGTACCGAAATGCAGCCAATATGTCCTGTAGGATTTGCATCGGCAAGTAAAGAGGGCATACGACGAATGCAAAAGTTTGTAGTATGAGGGATGTAGTGGCCTACTCCAACATTGTCAGTTCCCATCACGAGTTCGAAAGTCATATGAGTGTTCAGGTGACATGGGATCTGAATGAGAACATACAGATGCCTGCCGCAGCGAATTGAGATGCCCGAATGCAGCAACAGTCGTGATGTGGATCAGTAGAGTCTTGCCGATGATCTCGGAGGTCTGCCGGCCGCCATCCATCGTTGTCGATTCAAATGTGGCACGAGGTATATGTTCAATTTGCGATACTTCAAGGAAAACAGCGGTAATTGTACAGCCGTAAAGGTGGTGATAAGAACAATGTATTATATTATGAAGAAATTTTGAAAGCGGGGTATAACTAGGCTCCAGTTGTGCAACCTCCTCTCATGAAGGATTACGCGCCACGTCATCTGTCACGTGTGCTAGTTGACGATAACTAATTACTTGCGTAAATTTGTCAGACCAGTACATTCGTCATACCCCGATTGCACCTCTATGCTGTTAAAGAAATGATTCCAAATGGTATGATATAAGGTCGATAACGATTCTCTCTGAAGAGGAGGTTGGGTGCAAGCACCCTCCGAACTATCCAATTCACTATCGATCTAAGACTCTTTACCATTCCGGAGGAGGATGGGCACTTCAACTGCAGATCGCGCACGCGACGCGACGCGACGCGACGACCAACGAACCAGCGACGATGGCGACCCCGGAGGGTGGAAGTCCTACTGGAATGACGATCGAGGAGTCACCGACTGGGAGAGATGTGAGTATGGATACGGGAGAAGCAGCAGAGATGAATGGCGTGGCGGGCGACGGGTCGGCAGAGACGACACGCGCCACCCCAACGGATACAGCTGTGAGTGAGCCGGAGGAGAATAATGAGAACGGAAAGAGGAGGAGAAGTGTGATCCCGGAATAGTGGTGGCAACGGTTCCAACCCGGAGCCTCCGGGCCGGGTACGGGTCGGAACCGACCCGTTTCCAAATTGACGGTCCGGGTTGCCAATCGACCCGAACCGGATTTGACGGTCCGGGTTGTTCGTAAATTTAGACCCGGTCGAAATTTCCGGGTTATTGGACGGGTCAAAAAACGGGTCCAATTTAATCATTTCGCAATATAGCCAAATTGAATCAAGTGACGGACTCTAGCTTCAAATAATCATTCATAGAGTATGTACAAGCGTCAACAGAGCGTCAATGCTTTTCAGTTCACCACTTTATTATAACATACTATTACATTCTGCAAAAGAGTCAAATCGGTCATGATGACTGACTTTATGGAGAAATAGTCAAGTTCAAGTATTGCATGAATATTCTAAAATCAGTGTCAACAGTGTGTCAACATATTGCAGCTCACCACGTATTGTAGCATATGATCGCATTCTGCAAAATAGCCAAATTGGTCATAATGTCTGACTTTATTGAGAATTTGTTATGGTCAAGTTGTAACACCAGGAGAGTCACTCCAGGTTTACCAGTTTCAAAGTAGTATCCTTACTCACTTCAGGACTGCTTCGATGGTATGCTAGGAGCTTCACTCAGGATGTGGAAATATCACTTTCAACGAAAAGAATCGGCTTTTCCAATCCGTATATTGTTAACACTTATTCTCCTTGCTGAAAAGGTTCATGCCTTTCTACCCTCAAAGAAACTCAAGGTCTTCATACCATTATCTTCGCTTTAACTTCTATCTACACTTTTCTCTAGAGCTCCAGTACCTCAACCACCTTCAAACTAATACCCTTTACTTCGCAACTACTGCAGGCCTCCATTTTCGAACCAGTACCCTTTCCTCCGCAACTACCGCGGACCTCCATCTTCTGATCCTCTATCGTTTTTATCGTTATTAGATTATGCTCAAACCACCGGTATCCTTTATGGCATCAAGTGCGCAGGCTTCTGCCTCCGGACCAGTGGTATCCTTTCTTTCTAGTGTCCTCCAGGCGAATAGTCTTCGTTCGATAGAGAGTAGCTTCGCTGTTTGGGAGTGGTACATCGTTCGATAGAGCATTACTTTGCATTGCAAGAGTGGTTCGCATTCTAAGCCTTCGCAATCGTGAGCTTCTTGGCTGGTACCATTCAGCTGTTTGCCGGCTGTCGATTTGTTATCGGTGATTCGGAGCAGAAGAGACCCAGACCAATGACCATCTTTTGCTACTTATCAGAGGAGTGGGCAGTGTTGGCAACGAAGCGGATTAATCCATGACAGATCAAACCAAGGCTAAGTTTATGCCAAGTTCAATCCGAACGAACTCTAGCCACCAACGGTTCGATCCGCTTGGCCATGAATCATACCTTGCCCCTGGGCTGTTCGTAAGCGGTTCGTAAATTATCCGTGGTGAAGTTCGTGTCACTGACGCTGCGAAAGCAGTGATGCACCCCACCAGCGTTGAAACTCATACAAGCTTTCTCATGCTCATACAAGGTTCTATGTGATTCTATAGTCGCCATCAACTCACACGAATGCCATGCGATGCGTCGTGTCAAAAATTTGTTTCTGAAAGTCATATACGCATTAATAAGCTTATGCTAGTCGATTGAACCCGTAAAAGCTTGTCCACGCCTTTATTAGCTGATCCAAGTGTCAATTTCTCGGCCTGCCTACCACCTCGTCGGGAAATCTGTCTGTGCTACTGTAATCGAAATTTGTTATCACTCAGGCTATTACCACTGTGTTATGGGACGTTTTGACTATTACCACTCCACCACCTGTACGTTATCGCAGCTTATCGCAGCTTATGGGTTGCTACGGTACATTCGCGTACAGTTTTTCGATTTTCAAGAAAATATGAGAACATACGTCAAGATTTTCATTGTGAAAAACTAGTTGCTGCTCGAGTGTACAGTTTTTGAGGGTAGCATATGCTTTTGACCGCAATTCTCGTGATTTTTTGTATTCTCTCTACAGATACACTTTCTCACCGACTTGTAGAACTGGTATGAACATTGGTACTTGAAATTGCAGTTTCTATTGATATCTATCTACAGTGTATACACGGTCAGATAAATACAAGGGATACGGGGCCATGCTTGATGACAGATGACTCTCAAATGTGCTTGGGGAGTGATGGACCAGATGGCTCTCAATTGGGCTCGAAGATGAACGAGATGGATCACAAGCGATGGGGTTGATGAAATATGGGGTTGATGAGAGACGGGGTTGATGAAATATGGGGTTGGTGACAGACGGGGTTGATGAGAGACGGGGTTGCTGAGAGACGCGGTTGATGAGAGACAGCTTATAAGAGGATTTGGGGAAAGATCACTTGTAAACCGGAGGCAGAGAGCGAGGGCCAGACAGAATACGAGTTAATTGGTGCACGACCTGGCTCCGGAGATGTTAACACACAGTCGGGAAGCTGAGTAGAGGACTTGACTTGGAAATAGAGGAGAGAGGCTGCACCAATGGTCAGTGTTCCCAATGGGCTGCGCGGGCCAGTTTCAGCGCATAACTGGCCGGGCCCGCACGTCACGGGCCCATACCCACAGGCTTTACGCAGGCGGAAACCATGGATGACCGGGCTAACCATGGTTCTGGAGGCCCACAGTTTAACTGCAGGCGCCTGCAGGTAACTACAGTTTCTACAGATAACTGACGATAGGTGGCCAAGAAAATCGCAAGATGGTACTGACATTGCGATTTACAGAGATCATGGCCCTATAACTCACGCAATATACGGTGAAGCTATGTACTGGTGAATCTTGGCATCTTCTGCAGACTTCTAGATTGCTCTCTGAACCTCAAAAGATTACTGCCTATATGGTGGAGTACCCTAACCCTAAAGCCCACAGTTGGCCCAGTCACCCACAGTTATTGTCCGGCTTTGAAATCGTGGGCCCGGCCTGCGGAGTTCCAATTTTCGTCGGCCCGGCCTGGCCCGGCCTTTGGGCTGTGGTTCTAGCTGTGGCCCGGCCGGGCCCGTTGGGAACACTGCCAATGGTGCTCGGCAGCATGTGCATACATGTGATGGAGTTGGTTGCTGGAGTTGGTCACTGGAGTTGGTCACTGGAGTTGGTCACTGGAGTTGGTCGCTGGAGTGGGATGCAGGATTTGGATGCCGAAATTGGCTGCAGTGAGCAAGGGCCTGACAGAATGCAAGTGTAATTGGGGTGAGTGTAATTGGTGCGAGGCCTGGCTTGGGAGATGTTAACCCATGATCGGGAAACCAAGAGGAGGACATGACTTGGAGAAAAAGAAGAGGGGCTGCACGTACGCTGATCCCATATAGAGGGAGTCGGTCGCCGCCATATGGTGTAAGAGAGTGATTGATAGAGTGATGATGGATAAGAGCTACCTGTAGATGACATATGACTGTTAACTGGCGATGCTGAGGGGGGGGAGCTTAACTGTAGAGGGGACGAGGTTGAGAGAAGAGATGCAGATGGAGGTGCAGATGGACGAGAAGGAAGGGAAAGAAGCTCTGGGAGCATGGATTCATCTATGAGAAACTAGATCTCAATTCAGTAAGTTGCATTCGTATTCTTGTCTGACTGCTACTGGGCTAAGCTATTAATTTGGGTTCGACATACCTAATTGAGGTCTAGTTTTTCACGTATGAGTCCCCGCTCCAGCTCCCATTCATCTTCTCCCACTTTCCTTCTCGTACATCTCCATCACCTGTCTTTGTCAGGGTTGTAGTTAGTGAGAATCGATCATTGAGTGATGATCGGTAAAGAAATGAGTGAGTGATGCAACGCGAGAAGGGAAACAGGTTTTAAGATAAGGAATCACGCAACGCGATAATAGAAACAGATTTGTTCAAATGAGTTGAAGTTATGGCGTAATGGAATAATGATATGGTGCGAGAAGGAATACAAGCGTGAGGGTTGCGTACATAGTTTGGTTAGGTTTGTGTTGCATAAATAGATCTCAGCCTTCTTACGGGCTTACTGGGCTGGCTCTCGTACGGACTGACTGGGCTGGCTCTCGTACAGGCTGCCTCTCGTACGGGCTGACGGTGCTCAGCAGTCTCTATACATAGATGGTGAGTACGTACATATTCGTATCGTATATATATGGCCTTATGGCCTCTTAGATAGAACAATTAAGCTTCACTAGCAATCAGTATTTCAACAGTTTGTGTTGCATTTATGGGTTTCGTCTACTGTTTCCTACCTTGTATGAGGTCTATGGCTTGTATGAGGTTCATGGCTTGTACGAGATCTTGTATGAATGAGAACATGAAACATGTATGAGAATACGAGGATATGTAGTAGTGCATAATCACGAGAGTTCTAGACTGTATGGCAGGCTCTATATAGACCATATATTCGGCATAGTTTTAGATAACAATAAAGCAATTATTCAACAGGTTATGAGCCTGGCACCCGCTACCATCTAAAGACTACTATTACCATTCACTTCTATTCTTAATTCACGATCTTAAGAGCATCCACAACCTTAACCCTTACACAACCATCCCTGCTTTGTGCCACAGCAATACCCGCTTCAACAGTGCTGAAACTCAACACCATTGCAACTCCTGCATCAATACAATGACCACCAACATTAGAACAGACCAAGGATTCATTGAGAAATTGTCTCACAATGACTATCCCATCCGGAAACTGAAAATTCCCCACATTCTCATTACTGTCAAAGGCTCAGGGCTTCAGGTGTCGAAGTTTCAGGGCTTGGGGTTCTAGGGGTTATGAAAACCGAAAGCCGGAGGGCTAAGGGGTCGAAGGTAGCCTGTAGCGGAAAGCGCAGGGACTGTTTGAAAGAGACTCAATCCAGAAGCACCAAGTGTGAAAGAAGTGAAAACCGAATCAATTTGATTGTTTTGTAGACTAGAGAATGAGTAAAGAAAGAAACTTATCCTTCCCTGAACACCAATTCAATATGTTGAACCGACCTGAATGATGCCCATCTAAATAAGTATGAAGAAGAGTGGAGATGTTTGGAGAAGGTAACACTTGAACTGAATTGATAATGTCTGTATCTATATGGCTTGGAGTGCCAAGCAAAAAGTTTTTGTGCCAAGCACTAAACTAAGATACAAAAGGCATAACACATCATCCAATATTATACCTAACATAATCCCCTCAAAGCAGGGACACACACATTCACCCGTGATGGTATTGGCTGTTACTATTCGCAGAATGCAGAGTAAATCTTCTCGAACTGCGAAGCTTACTGAACTGCCAAGTTCATCAACACAGATGCTTCTCGAACAGTGACGCCTCTGGACCAGCAACACGTATTGACCAGTGAATTTTCTCAACCAGCGATGTTTCTCTCTAGTGAACGAATCTTGTGAATATACTGCTTAGGTCAGAGAGAAGCCAGAATTAAATTGCTCTGGTCATCTGTATGCAACGAATGATAGGGAATGTTCCGCTCCAAACAATAATGCTTGAGAATGCTAATCTCTACGCAAGAAGGCCACAGAAAGCTACTCTCTACCCAATAAAAGCTAAAAGCATGTGCCACGCCATAAATCAAAGCAACTCTCAATCGAACCAAGCATACATATCTTGAGGTTAATTAGATCGAAAGAATCCCACCTGTCTTGAAGGCAGAAAACCTTGGAGTTAATGTCATAAAGAATATCTGAAGTCCGAGTCGAATCAATTAACGGTAAAGATATGGTGGACTTGGGAGATAGGGTTCTGCGGTAGTTGTGATGTTAAGGGCATTGTATCAAATGGCCGGCAGTAGTTGGAACAGTGGTTGCACTGGTTCGAAAGTAGTTGAGGAATAGCAGTTCTAGAGTATACAGTGTAAATAGCAGTTAAGAGTCAAGACGAAGGTATAAAGACCTTTGGTTGCTTGTGTAACGGCAGCCGGCCGATGGCCGGGTAAGTGCCCAGTATATAGTTACACCGCAGGAGTGCAATTGCACTCCAGCGATTATCTTACTTACTTACTTACTTACTACCATACTTAATGACTACTCTACTTAATCACCTATTCTCGTGTGCAACCGTATCTACCCTTACTCTCGAGTACGGAGCCATACTCTGGCGTACTCGCCCTTACAGCTTGGGGGATAGAAAGGTATTATATCATCGATCACTGTCTTAGCAAGGAGAACAAGCCTTAACAACATATGGATTTGGAAAGCCATTTCTTTTCATTGCGAATCTATTGGATATTTCCACATCCTGAGCAAAGCTCTCAATCTGCCGCAATCGAAGCAAGTTCCGAACCGAACATAGCTACTACATCTATCGCTGAATCTGGAGTGACGCTCCTGGTGTCACATCCAAGAAATGATACCCATACATAATAATTGCGTCAATACTCCTTCTGGATAGGTATCATATTCATCTAATCAAACCGAAAAAAGTGAACTAATTACATATTATGAAAAAAATGTTGTAGAATATCAAAGCAATACAAAAAACAAAACCGATTCATCTAAATATCTACTGAAACAGATTCAATTTCAATCATTTCTATCATCACATACTGCTTCACACACCTGGGCTTAGACAGTGCCTTCGTAACCATATTCGCAATCATTGTGTCAAATTGGATGTATTCCAGTTCCACTTCCCGATCCCAAACCATATCTGCTGTCAAATAATATTTTGTGACAATGTAAACAACAGCTGTACATTGATAAATCTGGCCCTTGATGCTAGCCAGTATCGATTTGGAATCTATAAGCACCATTGGCTTGTGATCGATTCCGAGTTCATTTATATGTTGAATCACATGTGTAAGGTGTTTGCCCCTGACTCCGAAAGCATAATACTCAGCATTGGTAGTAGAATGGAAAGTTGATTTCTGCATCCAAGACCTCCATTCAACTACTCATCTAGAAGTGATGACCCATGCAGATATTGATTTATAATTGTCAAGATCCCCACATTAGTCAGAGTGCATATAACAGATAATTCGAATGCTGTAATACAAGCCAGGGCAAATATGAGATGACAGGGTTGTAGTATACTTCATTTTTGAGAACGAGCTGTGAGGACGGTGGTAATCCAATACAACTACTGTGAGTTCAGTAAGTGCCATCAGATTGTTCCCATAAATCACCAACAGTGCTGCTATGGAAATCGAGACTTGCCAACTTTTGAGTGAAAGTCGTCTCGGTTTATCTGTAAACTGGTGGGGATGGATATTCATCATCTTCATGACTATTCTCCACAGTTGAATTTTGTGATGTCAGATTGGAATTGTGATGTCTGATATATGGTATGTCAACTTGCTGTCACTGTGGCTCCTCAGAAGACAATATAGGGCAGTACACATGCTCTTTTAAAATGGCTTCATTGGAAGGAGTCAGTGCCATGTATCACCTGACTTCATTCAAGATGACATTCCTTGATCTATATAGGGCCATGGCAACGACATCCTACACACGATATGGCTGATTGGATTTAGAGATACCAATCAAGATTCCCAGTGTCACGCAAATATAAGGTTTCTTTTTAATGTCTTGGCAACATGCTTGAAAGCCAACCATCCAAATATTCAGAGATACTCCATCAACAGTCTTTTGCCAGGCCAGGATTTATATACAGCTTCACTGACAATCGATCAAAATGGTGTCCAATCCTGGAGATGAACTGCAGCTTTGGTAGTAAATGTCCAGTATGACGTTGATGATCTAGTATCGTTCAACACATACTGAACACGTTTGAACATTGTTCTATTCATTTACTCAACCACTTTCTTCGACTGAGAAGTATATAAAGTAGTTGTTTCCTTCAGGATCTATTCCTCTTGGAAATAACTGAGAAACATATTGAATGTACATTTGCCTTCTCTGTTGGTGCGAAACCATTTTACTTGCTTTTCCAATTACTGTTCCATTAGTGCCGATCATTTTTGAACTTGTCCAAGGCTTCCAATATGGGCTTCAAACAAAAATGCACTTGTGTATCATAGTGCATAATTGATAATAAGTAGTATATATTGTCCTCCTCTGATGGCTGCCTTGATGGACCCACATATATCCAAGTGGACTAGCTGCAGTGGTATCTCTGCACAAAATATTGTAAGCATGGAAAACTTCTTTGACATTTTGCACTTTATACAACTCCCACAGCTTCAGTTTCCTGTTATCTCAGACATATTTGTGACTTTTGGAACAAATTGTAAAACCTGGAGGCCAATATTTGCCAAGTGTTGATAGCATAAACTCTGTTTGGCTGTATCTGGCCGATATGAATATCCAGTTGCCTTAAGTGCCAAAAGAATACAATTGATATCCATCAATATGGTGGCTTCCAGGTGGATAACTCTATTGAGTACAAATGATCCATCTACTTGCAGTGCTGTTGCAATCAATTTTCCATAGTGATTATAGAGATTCATTCCATAATAGTTAATCACTTCAACTTTTACCTCTCTGTTCATGATCTGTGATTCGGAGATGAGGTTGAACAAGCCTGCAAATGGATTATATGCTGTAAGACGATCGACTTCATTTTTTCATTTGTCAGTTGACATGTCAATTCAACCTCACCATTCCCAGCTACATAAATGTAATGGCGGAGGCCGAGTGATGGCCGAGGGCTGAGGCCGGGTAACCGCCCAGTACATAGACACTTCGCGCGAGTGCAATTGCACTCCAGCGATCATCTTACCTTACAATGATATGACTTCATCACTTATTCCCGTGTGCAACCGTATCTACCCATACTCTTTCGTACGGAGCCATACTGGTCCGTACTCGTCTTTACACTATGATGGCTCTTCAGAAATTGGATACGTTTCGCTCACGGAATTCGCGATCAACCCCTTTTTCCAATGCGTCACTACACGCACAAAAACATACAGAGATCTCAATAAACAAGCAATTATACACTCAATTCCTTTCGAGAAGTTATCTACAACTCAATCCTATGTCGCTAACCTTTGTGAGAGCGAGAAAACCCTGCAGGCATCGGTGGTAGCTACTGGTCGCCGAAATTGATCACCGGAACCCAGCTGTTCCAAAATCAGAAAACCAGGCGGAAATTGATACTGATCACGATGCCGAAGATTGCAATCACAACTGCGATGATCATGATAGTCGAAGAGACGATCATGATTGGCATCCCGAAGTGCTGGTGGATACACACTAGTTTCGCAGGAGCAATTAGTACCGATAAGTTTACTGTCCAATTGACCTCGTTGACGGCTACAGAGATGATTCTAAGCAGATTCACCGTTCAACGAAACAAATCGTATACGAACAATCAATTGATTAGTCGGAAGACTATGGAAGGCCACGACGCCGTATCAAAGACGCGACGATTCATCGTCACCGACAATACACGCGTTCCATCAAAGCTTATTTGGCGATTATTTCCACCGAATGAAGCGGAAGCTCTCAAACACATTAGTATTACACGAGCACAGAAGTGCATCTACGGAGCAAGAGTACACCAGCACGGAAGTGCATACACGGAGAACAATCAAACCAGCACGGAAGTGCATCAATGAATCAAGATTACACGAGCACGGACGTGCATATACGGAGAATGATGGCATATACGATCGAACGATCACGATTACTTCTCTTCCATATGACGGTTTTATCTGTGGAAATCCAAGACGAAAGCAAGCCGAAAAACCGAGGACAGTCGAAAGGTCATGACGCCGCCCAAGATTATGGTCGACACATAAGGGCCAGCTGGAGGGCCTTGATGCCAACAAAACCGCCAAGTTGAGGGCGCATATGATCGACGCCGAGAGCTGGAAGTTCACTTCAGGAATGAACTCGGAGATGGACTTGGAGGTTTCCAGCCAAATTGTGTTATTGACAGTAGCAGACCATTTCGAGTTGATTCGGAGGTCAATCGGTCTCCGGACACAAGTTACTGGCCAAGATGGCCATCCCTGAGAAGTCCTTGAAATTCGTACGACGAGAGCAATTACCGGAACCGCTAGCAAAGCCTTTATCGACCTGCTTTTACCGCGTCGATTCGTCGGTTCTACTATAGTTACCCCTGAAAGCGTCGATTCATGGCGATCAAGCTCAACGGCAAAAGCCAAGTCGACAGAAGCTACTTTTGCACGAAATCTACTGGCGAAGTGCACCGGTGGAGGATGACTACACATGATTATTCGGCCTCCACTTTTACCCACATTTATGGCTTACAGTGCAAAGATGGCCGAATGCTACGAGATTCACTTTTACGGATAATCGAAACTTGAGATTACCGAACATCGGATCGACACTGCCGACGGCTATTGCTGTCGTAATTTTACTTCTACAAAACCACTGAAGATGGTTCAAGGACGATACTCAATCTCACACTATGATGATCGGAGCAATGTCAACAATTATCCGCATACCCAAGATCCACAACTACATTCGTATGGAGCTTTGTCAGTGCTTGGTACATAACCAGCCGACCCTGCTTTTACACCGAGCAGCTTCAGCCTGTTACTACCCGAGGTTGACGAACCAAAGGGCTACCAGCGGTTGACGAACCAATGGTCAATTCTTATCAAACACATATGCTTACATGCGTTTGAGGGGAAGTGGATAGCGGCTTCATAGGCCTCTCCTCCGACTGTTACATGAATCTCTCTCTACGGACTCCCATCGGTACTCCAGGAGAAGGAGATAATGTGCACTTGAAATCTCGCGGTGCAATGGGCCCATAGGCCCCTCCTCCTATTATACAAATTCTTGGAGTTACTGCATACGTATGGCATGTGTCGCACGGATTAGGCAATGCTTAGGACTGCTGGGAGCGACTTTGGACATTAAACCCTGGGACATACCAGGCGAGACCCAAGCGTGGACGACGACGAGCAAGGAGCAGCGGCGGTAGTTGCGGCAGACGAGTTACACATTGACCATGCTTGAATGACTGCTACCCGCTCGCCGAGTCAAGAAGGGAGTACTGGACGGTGGGGGTTCCCATTGAGGATAACTCGTTATGACAAGGGCTCCTGGTTTCCGCCACATCTACCGCTCCATCTTTTGCATTATAATAGCTAACACTTGTGGAGCAGGTACTGTGCCTTACTGATTGATATGAGCCCGTACGGATGTCCGAGATGACAATGAGTCGCACATGGGAAACCACACATACCTTGAGTCCATTCATCCAATTTATGAGAAATGATGGCTAGCTACCGCAGCAGCCACGGAATGCAGATTTCACGAGTCCAACACTCCCGAGAAGAATAACAAGAGTCTCTTTGTCTATATGGCATCCGATTCGAGATTTCGTTTGAACCTCTACTCTCTTCTTTAAGAAACTCTTACTCTAGATGATATGCAAAGAGAATTGCAATCGCTAGTATCAAGCGAAGATGGCAACCGGAAGTGCCAGAATCAACGAAAATCGATAAGAGAATCGACATAAGACTCAATACCGCACACACCGGCATGATCACAAGTCGTCGATGGAGCACCGATTCCCAAAGAGGGGGATGACCGCCCCGGAACGTGAGCAACCACCGATATCCTTGCAAAGAAGGATGGCGACTTGAAACTCTTAGCTGAATAACGAAGCTCTCAATATGCACAATCATGAATCAATGAGAAATGGCTGCTAGGCAGATGGCACTTATTGAGCCACGGGAAAGCCGCGGAATGCAGATTTCTCGAGTGCAGAGTGCAATAGTGCACTCTCTTGAGAAGGATAACAAGAATCTTCTCACCGATATGGATATACAAGGTTACGTTTTTATTCTACCCATTCTTCAAGAAACACTTACTTTATGAGTGATGCTGCATGATTGGCAATCGAATGCAGATACAGAAGCACGAAGCCTCAATTGCAATCGAAATGAGAATTGACACCGCATGCACCGGCATACTCACAAGTCGTCGACAGAGCGCCGACCTTAAAAAAGAGGGGGATAACCGTTCCGGAAACCGAGAATCCACCGCTACTGCAAACGAAATCCGCACCGGAAGTGCTGGAAGGACACATCATCACGCCTGGCGTACTGCAGACGTCAAGGGCACCAGGAGGTCAATGAAATCAACAGCAAGTGCACCTGGGAGTTCGAGAAATCGCTGGCTATGATGCTGGTCTTCATCACCGAACCGGAAGCACTACCGAACAGATCGGATGCACAATCACCTACAACCGACGATGACACTTGGATCAACTGCACCCAGTACAAGCGACCAGAAGGCCAGATACATCAGCAATCGAGATGTCAAGCTGCGCGGAATGCGAATTGGCTGGACTGCTTAATGGGCGTACGAAGGCTACCGCAATTTGACTCATAGCCGAGAGCGCAATCACATCGAATTCACATGGTATCTATGACCTTGAACGAAATGCTTACGAATTACATATATCAACAAATACTACCCTTTGACAGCGGTTCAATGGGCTTCCCCCGCCAATCTCAGTTGAAGCGGTTCTTAGATTCCATCAAAAAAGAAGAACCTTTCGAAAGCCAATATCGGCCGAAGTTCGCGTCACAGTCGGTCATGTCCATGACCATGATCCTATAAATAGAACTTGTAAATCCACGACTTTAGTCTGTCCACGAATTCGGAAGTCGAGAGCATGAGAACCGGAGAATGGATGCCGTGATGCACCTAGAACACAAGCATACTTTATTACTTTATAAGTATTACCTTATGGCACCCTTACAAGTTAGATACCGCAACTCAAATGAGTATGTACGAATGCATGTCGATATATGATGACTGCAATCGAAGGCTGGACGAAGCCGAAACAAATCAACCACCATTGGATCTAAAGCTGAATGCGAAGCAAAAGTCAAAGACGAAGAAAATCCGGATAGCCGATATACGAGTCAATCTGGAGCCAATCAATGAGACATACAATCAATGCCGAGCGCGGAGGCTATCACCGATGTGGTCTGCCGTGGGCTTGGTAGTTTGGATTTGGAGACCCTGGAAGTCCACTTGGATATTCAGAACCATGGACTCGAAGGTTTACTCGAAGGTTTATTCGAAGGTTTACTCGAAGGTTTACTCGAAGGTTTACTCGAAGGTTTACTCGAAGGTTTACTCGAAGGATTACTTGATGGTGTACTCGGATCTGAGCTGCGCCTGGAGCCGAAGCATACTTGTTTGCACTGCAACCGAGCTCGAAACGCAAAGTCGAAAGGCAACCGAAGGCCGAAACCTCGGAAGCATGGCCTGACATTCAGCAGCAATTATCAAGATAAGTATACCCATTGAAGCCAGTTGACTGCTGCAGAGACTATTCCGAGATGAATCAGAGGCCAATCGGCCCATGGGATGTGGCACTGATTCGAACGATCGATGGCGGAAGCCAATGATAACATGAGCTCCACCGAGCCGGCAGTATCGGGTGCAATGGCTTGGATCTGGAGGGCTGCAAGTGAACTTGGATTCGGAGATCTGGAGTAATTAGAGGTTTCCTTCTCTTCTCTTCTCTTCTCTTCTCTTATTGGATCTCGGCCCAGTACAAATGGCGTCAGCATGGGGTTTTACTACCTACCACCGGTGGTGGAGTTACCTGAACGCCGGATCCAACGAAAGGTCACCCTTGAGCGGTACCGATCGGTTGCGGATTTATAAGGCCGTACGAGGGTGTACGAGTCTGGATCTTTATTTCTTTGCTTCTCTTCTCTCTTCTCATGTACAGGTATGGCAGCCCAGGGGGTTTGCAGCTAGAGAGGGGGATGATGTAATGGCGGAGGCCGAGTGATGGCCGAGGGCTGAGGCCGGGTAACCGCCCAGTACATAGATACTTCGCGGGAGTGCAATTGCACTCCAGCAATCATCTTACCTTACAATGATATGGCTTCATCACTTATTCTTGTGTGCAACTGTATCTACCCATACTCTTTCGTACGGAGCCATACTGGCCCGTACTCGTCTTTACATTAAAAGATGAATCTATGTCAATCTTTGACTCATTTCATCTTTGGGGAATATGTGACGCAATGAGTGAATATGGAGTGCAGTCCACATAGGTGTTCCATACAACCGCAGTCAATGAATCAATTATTCACTGAAGTACTGGAGTTGGCAATTGTTGTCATCAAATCTGTCATTTCTATTGTAGTCTGGGTGGTGGTGTGTGGCTTTGGTACTACAAAATCGTCATGCTTCTTGCTTGGGCAGTGGTGAATAACATGACCTTTCTTCTGACAATGACAATAAAATTTTTCCCTCGCTCGCTCGGCTCGGGAAAAATTGGCTGTTGCTAAGTGTCTCTCCGTTTTCCCTTTGAGACAAATAGACTTTAACTAATATGGTCGATTGCGTTACGTTGGAACAAAATAAAGGTTTGCTTAACCAATTGTATTCAGTAAACAACTACGAAATCGACTTGAGGAGAAAAGAGATAAACTACGGCCTTTTCCTCCCCCCTTTATACCCCTTCTGGGTATTCCTTCTGTTCCTTCGCGTATGGGTTGTCACACCTCTTTCAAGAGAGTGTGGTCCATCGCCGATTTCTGCACACCCTCTTTATGACAAGTGTGCCACACCTTTCTTAGCGTCGGAGTTCGGGCTCCGCGCCTTCCTATTTGGGTGGCCGGTATATCCGGGTACCACCTTCCTATTCCGTCTTCCGTGACCTAAGGTGAGTTTGTGACCTTCTGGCTGACTCTGTGATCGTGACCTTGTGACCTGTCTCAGACTTGTCACGTGACAGGGCTGAGGCTGGTCGCAAGGCTGAAACTTGTCCCACGTGCCCAGTGTTGGTCCGGGCCCCCTCAAAAACTCACCTTTTGCTTCTCCGTACCAGAGGCCTGCCGTCCGGTAAGGAATCTTTACGAGTCGGCAACCCTCAGGTCCGTGGATTCCTTGAAGTCTTCCCATGCTTTCTGGGAGAAGTGTCGCTTTCCCAGTAACCTCCCTTCGTAGCTCCCGGACGTGTTTCTTTCTTCGTCAGATCGGTTCGTGGCGTGGTCTGGCATAAACTCTTTCCCACTCGTCCATTGTATTTCCCAGTTCACGTCCATCACATCTTCCAACCATCTGACCATCATTGGTTGCAACTTCATCGTGGTAGCAAGGTAAAGCAGTGCCCTATGATCGGATATTACCTTTACCGGGTGCTGGATCAAACAGTACTTCTCGGTTTTTAGACAATTTATTATTGACCATAGTTCCCGTTTCCAGGATGGCCATAGTTGTTGTGTTTTGGATAGCTTATGTCCTCCGAATGACAGATAGTGCGTTTTCCCTTTGATTTCTTGGTACACGACGTAGGCGTTTGAAAATCCTCCGCTGTCTGATTCCACGGTTACACATCAGGAAAATGCAATTTCCTCCCTGGCCTGGCACCCACCTTCCGGGATCCTCCTTGGGGCTTGGGAGGCTCCCAAACCCTCCAGTATCATTTTACTATGCTCCGACGCGCTCCAGGCAGCTCCCGGTGCACCTGTGAACTTTCCACAATCGCACAGGAGCATCTCACAGCATTCCTACCACTTCCTGGGAGGTCCACAAACTTGCTCCTTCGCGTACTCTGCTCCGCGTGCCTCCCTGACGCTCCGCAGCCCTCACTGCCAATTGGCATCATATGTGACTCTATTCATAGATCATGCTGTCAATTCATCGCTGCTACTTCAAGCATCGTCACGAGAGATTTGTATAAATAGACATCTTTAGATCTCATTACACTAATATATTGTCTATATTCACCAGCTGGATTTCAAGCGCACCCCTGCGTGAGACTCCTCTCATTCGTTTGGATAAATCGCAGAGGTGGCTCCAAACCTTTCGTCCATATGTGTTTTGTCTTAATATACATCCCAGTACGTATCCAAATCCACTTGATTATTTACAATCCATACCGAACCGTTCCCTGTCGCTGCCCAGATCTCTGGGACCAAGTGGCACGGCCCTTCAATTTTCTCCACGGCAATAACATGTGGTGTTGATTCCTTTACCACTCTGACGAACCCATCCACTTCTTGAGGGTGCCCTAAACGATGCTCGAAATGTGTACCGACAACAACGGCCAACTCCAGCGGTGATGGTCTATCAACCCAGGCTTGAAGGGATGAAAGGAAATGAGGGTGCTGCTGCAACAGCCGGCCGCCAGTCCTCGCAATCATTCCACTTACCAGCGAGGTCCTGGTCGGTAGTGAAAAGGTGAAGTATAGAATGGGAAATGTGGGGCGGCGCCTGCGGAGTCCATCATCCGTATTTTCGCCCACACGCACCCATATCACCTGCGGTGGCCGCCTGTGCGTCTCACCATCTGGCGTACCCTCAACGCTGCAGTCGAGCAGGATCCGGTTCATCTGCTGAGGGTTATGAAATTCCGGCGTGTAGAAAGCGACCTTATTGTGAGGTTGTAAGGTTACGTCTTCCTTGAACTCATTTCCGTAGCCCCAGATCACACTGACCGCATCACGGCCCCAGATCTCATGCAGATGCTGCCTGACAAGTGATGGCAATGTCGGAATGTTGAAGGTTGCAGCTGCTTCAGCTAGTGATATCCGCTTGAAAGACCGTGAACGTGCACAAATAGTTGAAAGTTTAAACTGCCGCAGAGGTTGTGTACTGGGTCGAATCAAAGGTTCAGATTCGCCGGCAAGGATCCTTTTCTGCCGGGCGCACCTGGTCATTTGCCGTTTCTCTCGACCCGTCATCATGTTAAGGACTACTGCACTCTCCTCGACATACCATCCGTACAAAGCAAGCCACCGAAGAGTGTGTTCCATGTAGTCCATCGCGGTGTAGCGATCATTGTGCTGAAGAAGCTGTAGCATGAAGTTGACCCCATTGCTGGCACGGTACGCTTCTTTGACGTTCGAAATGTGCAAGAGCTCTGAGATCTCGGTTGAAAAATTATCAGGAGCACCCATCCTGGTGATGAACTCACGGTAATGACAGAGGAGGTGCATTATAGGTTTTCCGAAGTGATAGAATTGCAGCGTTTGCTGCTTCCGTAAATTCGGACCTTGCCTTGAGTCCCATTCCTGATCATACTTCAGGCGCTTCTCCGTCATGGCGTGACGAAAAGCAGCTTGAGCTGTATGGCTTGCCCCGTAAACCTCTATCTCCAGACACCGGGCAACCTCTTGTTGGCGCTCTTCTGACCAATGTGTTGCTGCTTTCTCAGCTTCCAACAGGCGCCGCTCGAACTCCCGCTTTGCAGCGACAGTGACCTTCGATGCACCGAACACGGCAGTCATGATGGCGTGACGTTCTCGTTCAAGTTCTCGAGCAAACTTGCTTGTCGGTCCACGGCTAGCATCGGGACGCAGCTTGAGTTCCAGGCGGTCCTGAGCTTCTTTAAACAACTGGCCAAACCGGGCAAGCTGGTCTGTGGACGCTCCGTAGAGCTCTGCTTCGAGTCGTACCATTGTTGTCGCCCGCTCCTCTGCATTCCAGGTAGTGGCGCGCAGCTTCTCTTCTTCAGGTGCACCTCAAAAGTTCTCCGCTGCCCAGTTGTGATACCATAAATCTCCCTATGAAGCTCTCTCTCTATCTTCTCCATCGCCACCTCTTCAAGTTTTGCTGCCTGCGCTTGGAAGTCGCTTTCTAAACGCCTTGTCCGAGCCTCGGTAGCATGTTGAGGAGTGAAGATTTGTTTGCACTTGTAAAAGCTTTCGAGAGCTTCGTCGAGATATTTCAACAAGATATCCGAGTGCGTTCGCTGGCTGGCTAGTAAAGAAAATTCAATCAGTGCCCGAATCGTTTTCATAACCTCCGTATCAGATGCACTTTCTGAGATTGTTTTCCCTGCAACGTCGCTGGAAAGCAGGGGAGCACATACTGCAGATAGACTCCTGAGCATTTCTCGGATTTCTTTGCCATGCCAGGATCCATTTTGAGAGCATCAAAGGGTTTAGAGAAACGCAACATGTTCAGGTAGTGTGGAACTGAGGTGAACCGGGCATCGAATTCAGCTTTCAAGCCTCGATCGGTGAGGTACTCCAAAAGCCAGTCGAAGAGATCTTTCACGATCCCCAAATAGAGTTGGTGAAGCGCATCTGGTTGCCAAAGGCGATAGACGTTGCACAGAGGATAATCCCAGAAGAGATTCGAAGTCGGTTGTAGATGCACCTCTTTGAATTCATCAAGTCGATTCTCCTCCAGGTGCTCTTGATAGCGTGACGTACATCGAGGCTCCCAGTTGCGAAATCCTTTGCCATGGCCGATCTCAGGTCCCTTCGGTACTTCACACACAGGGCATGCTCCTCCGACTATCTTCGTGATCATTGCGATCTCCGGGTAGTCCCCAATCCATGCTGCTAGCAACGGGTAGCAGGTACGTTTGAAACCGTCGGCACAATCCCACTCGTAACCAGTGCCTCTGATATCGACTTCTCTAAGTGGTTTCAGGATGGTATGGATCGCGTGGTGCCATGAAGAGTCTATATCAGTTGCGCCTTTCGGTGGAACTGGAATGAATCCCACCAGAATCCAGGCCCGCTTTGATGCTGCACGACGAACATCTTTCTGAATGTTCCCGATACTCATATATAGTGGCCAGGCGCTCTTGTCGCCAGAGAAATTCGTGAGATGGGTTTTGTCCGAGGCGAAGATTACTGGCACAATTGTTGCACCGTCGGGTAATTGCTCCTGAGTTTCCCACCACCAATCTCCTGAGTTCATCTCACTATAGATTCGATGATTAGCCGAATCGTACAGCTGCACCGGAGCGAAATCCAGGTGCTCCGCAAACGGTAAATGCCCCAAAAGAAACTGGATGCACTTGAAAATGTCCCTGCAGTATATGTTGCCATATTTCCCAGGCGCCTGAAGCCAACTCTCTGCTCCCAGTCCGAAGTCGAGGCACCTCAGCAGCTCCCAGAGCTCAGATGCTGTCTGGAAGGAAGTCGTACGGAAATCGTCCAGGCCGCGCCGCAGATAGTCGTTTACCCAAGTTTTGCTTTGTGTACCCAGAGCACGGGCTTGTTGATAATCGAACGCATTTGTAAATGGGTGCCACGGGTTCCAATTCGGTTTCCGGTGTTTGTCGTAGAGGCTCGTAGCCTCTCCCACCACTTGCCCACCTGCGGCCTCTCTATACACTTCTGTGTGGGTGACTTTCCTCGCGGTTACAAATGTGACGTCATGTTTCTCTGGTAGCTCGGGTATGGGAGCGCTCTCGGAGGTCTGCGCGGCTGGTATGAACCTTTGGGTACTGTCAGGTTCTCCTGCATTCGTTTACTTTTTGCTTTGCTCATCTCGCTACTTACTAGATCTCCAATTTGCTTCTGTTCCAAGTCGTTCCATTACCTCTCCCGTGTCGTCAAACGCCTCTGGGTGATCGTTTCGATAATGTTGAGCAAGACCAGTGGAGTTGCGGATCTGCTTTCCACATAGTGTGCATCGCAATCGTAAGAACTGGTTTGCCCGACGACTCATACTGATAACCGTTGTTACAGTATCTCCGGTAGATGGGGCGCGACGAGTGAATGGTGAATGGTAGATGGGGTGCGACGAGTGTATGGCGAATGGTAGATGGTGCGACGAGTGTATGGTGAATGGTAGATGGGGTGCGACGAGTGTATGGTGAATGGTAGATGGGGTGCGACGAGTGTATGGTGAATGGTAGATTGGGTGCGACGAGTGTATGGTGAATGGTAGATGGGTGCGACAAGTGTATGGTGAGGAGCACCGATTCAGGGGTAAAGAAAGCTACCGAATGTTCAAGTTGCACACCCCTCCAGCAAGATGAGGCTCCGTGCCATATGACACGCGGGCTTG
>WHVE01001121.1:0-30213 GCA_015178995.1 Trichophaea hybrida
CTACAATTATGAGCAGAATAACTGGTCCAAGATGTTACCAATAGCAGAGTATGCTTATGATAACACTCTCACCACCACTACAGAAATGTTACCATTCTTTACAAACTTTGGATTTGATCCTCGAACAAATTTGCTGATCGAAGCAAAAGCAAAGAGTCCGGCATCAAGGAACTACGTTCACTGGATAACCAGCATGCATACACTCTGCCATAAAGGCTTGGAATCGTCAAGGGTTCAGGGCTCGGTACCAAGGGTTCAGGGCTCGGAATTCTAAGGGTTATAAAACTGAAAGTCGGATGGCTAACAAGTCCGAGGGTAGCCTGTAGCTACGAAGCTATGACTGTATACAAGAGACTCGATCCAGAATCACCGAGTGTGAAAGAAGTGACAGCCAAAGCTAATTGATTGTTTTATGGACGAGAGAACGAGTGAAGAAAGAAACTTATCCTCCACCGAATGCCTGGCTTATATACAGTAATTCACTCATTCCATAGTACATCCGAACTCCTGCTTTCTTTGTACACATCTTTTGCACAATTCCTATGTCTCCCGTGAGACCTGATCTCATTCTCGAACGAAACCTGATTTCGTTCTTGTTGTGCTTTAGCCTCCGTTCAAAACCTGATTTCATTTTCGTTATGCTTTAGCCTTCGTTCAAAACCTGATCTTATTCTCGTTGTACTTTAGCCTCCATTTGAAACCTGATTTCATTCTCGTCCTGCATTATCCTTTGTATTATTCACTGATCAGCACTGCACCATCGATCGTCACTCAGCACAACCGTGACAGTAGCTCCCCCTCTCCAACGCCAAGTACCTACAAGGTTCACGATCTGGGTTTGCCAGGTTGTTCGGTGTGAAAGTGGTCGATGGCCTTAAGTCAATCCATGTTGGCCGCGGGCTCCCAGCTGCGATCGTTGTACCCTGTTCACTCCACAAGATATTGTAGTTGCCTTCGGAACAGCTTGCAATCGTCCACCCGTTCGACTTCGTACGCCTCATCTTCATCGACTATCACCGGTGGTGGTGGTTCTTGCTTTTGATCCGGGAGAGGATCCTGGGCGGCCTTCTCAAATCTGGATGTCGGTTGAACGTCGTGAATGCGTAGTTGACTTGGTAGCTTAACTCTACAGGCTCATGGGATGACGACCTCTGTGATTTCATATGGTCCAATACGGTTCCAGTGCAGTTTCTTACTGGGTCGGGCTGTCGATAGGTTTCTGGCGTCCATCCATACTTTGTCTCCTATCCGCAACTCCGTTCCGACTCTTCGGAATTTGTTGGCCAGTTCGGGCAGAACGGCTTGGGCCCTTTTCATTTCTGCTCTGAGTTGGCTGAAAAGTTGCTCCATCCGTTGCGTCATCTGCTGGGCATTTACCTCGCGAATATCGTTGGGATCCCTAACTGGATGTTGGCCGAATGTCATTCGCAGGTGAAAGCCGAAGTTGCCAAAAAATGCGGAGCAATTCGTCGTCTCCGAGGTGTGATTGTTAGCTGCGAACTCCGCCAATGGTAGCCACCAGACCCAATCGTCCTGCTGATAATTAACAAAGTTCCAGAGGTACTGTTCCATTACCGCATTGATTCTTTCGGTTTGGCTGTCGTTTTGAGGGTGATACGCGGTTGACAACCATCGTTCGATTCCCAATCGCTTGCAAATGTGTTTTCAGAACTCCGAAGCGAATTGTGGTCCTCGATCCGATACTATTGTTTCGGGCAGTCCATGCAGTCTGAACACTTCCTTGACGTACATTTCCCCTAGCGTCTTTCCATCTACTTTATCAGTGCAGGGTACCAAGTGTCGCATCTTCGTTAGGCGATCGACCACCACCCATACTGCGTTGAACCCTTCGCTTTCTGGTAGTCCGACTACGAAATCCATGCTCAAGTCCTTCCATGGTTGCTCCGGTATTTCTAACAGTCGTAACAAGCCATGAGTCATTCTGTGGGTTGCCTTGCTTCGCTGGCTGGTGTGGCAGTTTCGTACGCAGCGGTCCATGTCCTTCCTCATCTGGTTCCAGGAATGGCATTGGCTTAGCAGGTCGTAGGTTTTTGCTCGTCCTGGGTGTCCCGCAACCGGAGAGTCATGGCATTCTTGAATCCACTTGAGCTTGTCCTCGTCTGTTGGTTGGGTTTGTATTTCAGAGATTTCCAACAGCTGTTCCTTATGCGTACACAGCCCTTCGCTGCTGTTGTACGGGCAATGCTGACATACGTTTTTTATCCAATTCTATAGCTCTTTGAAACTTACAGAGTAGTTTTCAAAGTTGACTGTTTCTGCGAAGGCTACAACTAGCTCTTTGCGTACTTTCTCGTCAAGATTCTCCGTTTTTAGTATGATTTGTTGGGTTTTTTCTGCCCCCCCCCTTTGGAGGGATGTCTCCTGGCATTCTTGTAAGTGCATCGGGTTTTTCACATTGCTTTCCTCGCCAGTAAACTATCTTGAATTTAAACCTCAACAGAAATTCAGACCATCTGGTCTGCCTTCGATTTAACAGTTTCGATGTCATGAAGTACTCCAGGTTCTTGTGATCGGTAAGAATCATTATCGGATGTGCTGAACCTTCGCATTCGGGTCTCCATTGTTCCAGGCTTTTGATTCTCGTGCCTAGTTCTTGATCATAGATTTCGTAATTTGCTTCGGTGGACGAGTGTTTTTTGGAGAAGAATGCCACTGGGTGTAGCACTCCTTGGTCGTCGTATTGTGAGAGGACTTCTGCGGATACGTAACTTGAGGCGTCGGTTTCGAAGACTATCTCTTTTTCATAATCGAAATGGGCTAGCACTGGTGCCATTGTAAAAGCTTTCTTAAGTTCGGCGAATGCTCTTTTTTGATCGAGTCACCAGTGAAAAGGTACTAACTTTTTCGTAAGTTTTGTTAGCGGTTGTACCACCCTGCTGTAGTTCCGTATGAATCGTCGATAGAAGTTGGCAAAGCCCATAAAGGCTTGGACTTCTTTAAGTTTCTCTGGTGCTTCCCAATTTTCAACGGCTTGGACTTTCTCCAGATCCATTCTGATTCCGTTCACTCCAACAATTAACCCTAGGTATTTGACTTCCTCCTTATGGTACTCGTATTTCTCTACTTTTAAGTAGAGACCCGCTTGTTCAAGTACAGTCATGACTGCTTTGACGTGTTCCTTGTATTCCCTCAGGTTATCGCCGTAAATAAGGATGTCATCCAAGAACGCCATGCAGAAAATGTCCAAGAAAGGTCGTAATGTGTCGTTGATGAATTCTTGGAAGGATGCTGGTGCGATGGTAAGTCCGAAAGGTATAACCGGTGATTCGAAAAGTCCATAGTGGGTTGTGAAAGCTGTTTTCCATTCATCCCCTTCTGTGATTCTAATCATATTATATGCATCGCGGACGTCCAACTTGGTATAGTAGCGAGCCTTTGAGAGTCTTAACAGGGTTTCTTGAATCAATGGAAGGGGGTACCGGTTTTTTATCGTTCCCTCATTTAACCCCCAATAGTTGACCCAGAGTCTCAGACCTCCTCCTGGTTTCAGAGCGAAAAGTACTTGGGCTCCGCAGGGCGAGGAAGACGATCGGATGAATCCCTTGGACAAGTTCTTCTCTATCCATTCCTTCAGGACTTGCAATTCTTCCAGTGACAGGCTGCAAATAGGTCCAAATGGCGGTGTAAAGCCCTCCTGTAACTAAATCTTGTGATCGTAGAGTCGGTGCGGTGGTAGCGTTTCAGTGATTACCTTGCTGAACTGGGGTAGAAACTCGTGGTATTCCTTGGGGATGTCTTCTTCGAGGGGCTTTTCTTGTAGATCCTTTATTCCCAAGGTTTTATTGATTTCGTACAGTGTGATGGCGTAAACCTTGAGTCTCTCTCTTCTTATTCTTCTTACGAAGAGTGATGCTGCTACCGCGCAGATGTCTAACTTCAGCGTTTCCGGATCTGCTGCTGTGGTTTTCATGTGATTGCCCCATACCGATACGCTCGAATGATGCTGGCAGTGTTGTTGGTAGTAGCTGCTTTCAAAGCTAATCCTGCGACTTTGAAATTTGACCGTTACGTCGTGAAGTTGTAACCATGGTAATCCCAGCATTATTGGATAATGTCCTAGTTGTGTGACAAATGCTGGTAGCTGTTCCTGATGTGATCGTATTCCCAAGTTTAATTTGGCCATAGTTGTAATTGTTCTTGATTCGATGGATCTTCCATCGATAACCTCTAACTCTCTTGATTCTCGTAATTCCTTCTCTTCTAATTGATGATGGCGAATGAAATCTTTTTCCACAAAAGCTATTCCCGTGGCTCCGCAGGCAATTAAAGCGTGTCTATCGATCAACCTGTCTCCGATTTTCAGTGAACATTTCACAACAAAATGCTTGCTTTCCATTGATGACTCCTTAATTTCTGTACTACAAATTGAAAACTGCGAAATTCCAAAACGAGACTTAACAACTGTAGACAAAGGAGATTCATGACCAGCGCAATGGCCATCCTTATTGCACTGGCCTAGACTTTTCCCATCTCGACTTCTTTTTCCAATCTGCGTCCATTTCATTTCCTGCATTCTTAAAAGATGTTATCTCTACCTGCCCTGATGCTGCTTTCAATGTTCTTGGGCAACTTGCTGTGAAGTGCCTTGAATCGCCTCAGTACATACACAATCCTCCTTCCCTTCGTCTTTTTTGTTCCTACGGCGTAATCTTCCTCCCCTTGACAGCTGAAATGTCCATTAGAGCAGGGCCGTAGTAACCTGCCACAGTGCCTGCTGGTGCTGTTTCTGGGGCAGGTGTGGTGTTGTTCGTGGTTTCGTGTTTCTTTGACCCTGCTGCCCATCTTCCTGACTTTCATTCCGCAGCTGGGGTGCGGATTTGGGAGTCCCTTGTTAAGCACATTTTGACAAATTCCGTGAAATCCGACCAGACGTCACATTGCTGTAGTGAGTCCTTCAGCTCCTCGGATAGGCCTTGTCGTAATACTTCCAACTGGGCTGCTTCGTTTCAATCGACGTCAGGTACCCACCGTTGGAATTCTGCATAGTATTGGGCAAATTCTCGATCTTTTTGTTGAAGTTTGAGCAGTTCTCAATTCGCTGTGGCCCGTATGTCTTGGTCTCCGAAGGCCAACTGCAACAGGTCCAGTAATTTTCCTAGTGACTCAAACTTCAAATCTCTGGTTTTCCTGTCGATGTATGGTTGAATTTGATTCAGGGCCACGCCTTCTAGTCAATTTGCCGCATACCTCGTTTTAGATTGTTCGCTGAAGAATCGTCCTGGTTCGTCCGCAATTTTCATGGCTAGTTGTGCCATCCATCCTCGAAGTGCTCTTTGGTCAGTTCCCGAGAATCGGAGAATTTCGCTGCCTTTATGTGCTCTGTTACCGCCACCATTACCACCATTCCCCGCAAGTGCAAGCACTCTTGTGACCTGATCCCAATATTTGTTTCTCTCTTCTCCAATTAATTTCAATTGCTCCTGTGTATCCTCGAGATCCTGCCTTAATGTCTCCGTATCTGTTGGCATTCTGTTTGCCAGTTGTTGTTCTAATTCAGTGACTTTGGTCTGTAAGTCCCCGTGTGTACAGACGGGCACTCTTGCTTCCAAGTTCTTGACTGTTTGTTGCGTTGGTGCCATCTCCTCGTTCGTGTTTGCCTCGTTTTGTTCGAGATCCTTCCCTTCTTTTACCAACTTGGTGATTTGTTCTTGAGCTGTTCCGATATTTGCTGCTTGGATGGTGATTTGTTCGTTTAGTTGGCATATTTGATTCTCAATTTGGGATGGAAGTGCCTGTAGTAGTTGACTTAAGGTATCCTTCATTGCATTTGCCACTTCCAGGGCTTGTTTCAGGTCCAGCTGGGTGAAATCCACCAATATCTGTCTTCCTATTATTTCTTGGCTGATTCTGGAAAGCTCTATATATCGAAATACTGATGCTGAGGAGCTCATCTTCGCAATTTTCGAACGGTGATTGATATAGGTATTTGTTGATCCTCCAGCCGAAGGTTGGTGCTACTTCAAGGCACTCGTCACAGATGTGTCTCCAGGTATAGCTTTTCCAGTATATCCAGCAGTCGTTGCCACAAGAAGTTTCACACCAAATACACTTATTGGGATTGCAGCACATTAATGCCTGGTTGGATACCAAGGCAAAATGGTTTCGAGACCAAGGGTCCACAGTAAACAAAGAATACAGTCGTGTTCTTTGATACAGTTGAAGAAGGTATCGAATTCTTCAACGTCGCAATCGCAGATTTGGTTTACCAGCCACTCTTGTGGTGATCTGCAGGTGCAGTGGATTGTTGGGTTTGAATAGTCGGGATCTAGGTCCCCTGGTTTTTCGGAACAGTAACAGTAATAGATACAGTCGCAGGTAGGTTTGTCATTCATTCGTCAAAATAGTTTGTGGGTCTTCTGAAGGACCACAGGCAAACTATATAAATATGTCGCTAAAATCTGTGCGTAATCAATCAGTTCTCAAAATTGCCAACGGATCGAAACACAGTGCAGTGAGTGTTGCAGGGTCTGAAACAAAAATAACAACTGCTTCGATGAGGATAGCGGCACAAAAACTAAAAATATAACTGGTAGACTCGATTTTTAACTCGTTCTTCTGTCAAGGATTCAGGGCTCGGTACCGAGGGTTCAGGGCTCGGAATTCTAAGGGTTATAAAACTGAAGGTTGGATGGCTAAGCAGTCCGAGGGTAGCCTGTAGCTACGAAGCGAGGACTGTATACCAGAGACTCGATCCAGAATCACCAAGTGTGAAAGAAGTGAAAGCCGAAGCTAATTGATTGTTTTATAGACGAGAGTACGAGTGAAGAAAGAAACTTATCCTCCGCCGAACGCCTGGTTTATATACAGTAATTCACTTGTTCCATAGTACATCTGAACTCCTGCATTCTTTGTACACATCTTTTGCACGATTCCTACGTGTCCTGTGAAACCTGATTTCATTCTCGAAAAAAAACTGATTTTGTTCTCGTCGTGCTTTAGCCTCCGTTCAAAACCTGATTTCATTCTGGTCGTGCTTTAGCCTTCGTTCAAAACCTGATCTTATTCTCGTCATGCTTTAGCCTCCATTCGAAACCTGATTTCATTCTCATCCTGCATTATCCTTTGTATTATTCACCAATCATCACTCCACCATCGATCGTCACTCAGCACAACTGTGACAGGAACAGGCACAGGAGACAATGGGAAAGTACCATCATAGGCATGCTCTGGAACCTCCAAAGTATTGGGCTGGTGATTTTGTTATGCTCAATGGGAAGAACCTCAAAACTCAAAGACCATCTAGGAAACTAGATCCGAAGCTTTATGGACCCTGCAAGGTTTCGCACGTGCTCTCGCCCAACACAATTATACTTGAGTTACCAAATCAATAGTGTATTTATAATACCTTCAATGTATCACTTATCAAACCTTATTGACTCGCCACCAACCCCACTAGACCTACACCCGACCTTGCATCTGCCAGCAAGCAAAATGAGCTTGGTTACAATGTTGACAGCTACAAGTACAAAACAGACTATAAAGTTGAGAAAGTCATGGGCAGCCAGTACAGCAAGGAATGGAAATGGGTTTTATATCTGGTCAAGTGGAAGAAGTATCCGGAGAAAGCAAATTGAACTGAGGAACCTTATGAGAACTTCAATAACAAGAAACCATAAATGGAGTATCACAGAAGGAATTCTCAGGCTGCAAAGGATAATAGAATCAAACAGTTCAGTTAGTACCTTTTCCTTACAAAGGGTTTTTAATGGCTAGCAAAACACCGGATGAAGGATTTGGGTTTTAAGGGCCCAAGGGGCAATGATTTTTCCAGATCAAAAGAAAGATGGTTTTGGTTTTGAGCACAAGGGGTTATATTTTCCAAACCAAGAGAAAGATCAATTTGGTTTTAAGGGCACACAGAGTCAAGAATTCTCCAAATCAAGAAAAAAAAAGCAAAGTCTCTTAGCTGGATGCAATCTGATTGATCAATTGTACTTGCTGCCATATATCTCATCTGGATGTAAGCAAACTGATTGGTTGACTGTTCTTGTATGTCTCAGCTTGTCAAAGCGAAATGGTCTTTGTGGATCCACTACATCAATGATTTTTAATATCTCACTTCAATACAGAGAATCATATATTTCCAATAGCAACAAAGAGCAGATTAGTATGGTCTTTCAAAGATGAACTCTCTAAGGGGGTAGTGTTAAACCTAGCAAGTTTGCAGCAGGGTCATGTACAATCACCCACAATTTCCCTCATTAAATATCATCAGCTATCACTCGTATCGGATTCCAGAGCCAATTTTTTCTGATGGCTGACAAACAATCATCCACACCATCGATAAGCATCGACAGGTAGTTGATGGCCGCAGTTGCTTCTGCTACGAATTGCTGATAACAAATGGACAGCCAACAAACAGCTGAATGGTATTGACAAGAAAGCTGACACTCACCAATAACAAATTGACAGTCGGCCAATAGCTGAATGGCACCAGCCAGGAAGCCAATGACTGCTGGAGGCCTAAGAATATGTGCCGACTATGAAACAGTGAAGCTGCTCTCCATTAAAAGAGGCCTATTTGTCTGGAGGTCATCAGATCAAAATGATACCACTGGTCCAGAGGCACAAGCCCATGAGCTGGATATCATAAAGAATACTGATAGTCTGATTATAATCTAATGACAATAAAGATGATAGAAGATTGGGAGATGGAGGACCGCAGTAGTGGTAAATCAGCAGGCATTGGTTCAATGGTGGTTATGGTGCTGAGCTCTAGAGACAAACGTAGATGGAAGTATTTGTTAGAAGCGAACATGAAGATATAAAGACCATGGGTTGTGAGAGGATAGAAAGGCATCAACTTTCTCAGTGAAGAGATCAAGCCTTTCCAATATATACATTGAAAAAGCTATTCTCTTCGTTCAGATTCTTTTAGTGATTTTCACATCCCAAGCTAACCTCCAAACCTACCTTCGAAGCAGTCCCAAATTAAGTACAGATACTACTTTGACCAGGTAAACCTGGAGCAAAGCTCCTGGTGTTACACTTCTATAGATAGTGTTCCATAGTCAGTGCTGGTTTGGGAATCGACAGGTGCCATGGTACTTGCACTGTTGGTGATTTCTTGTTCTATTTTGGCTTTTTGAAGCCTCTTGATGATAGCTTGCTTGTCAACTTGCTTGGAGGGGAGCCCAGACTGGAAATAACTGGATGAGAACATTTTCTGTGTGCTTCTAAAGACTATTCTAGCAGAATAGCTGAAATCCTAAGCCTAAAATTTCTGAAGATAATCATTCTGATTGGATGAAAGAGGGCTTGGCAAAATTAAGCGGTGGTGTGGTTGGTTGTCGGAGGTGTGTATTCGCTTGGAATGTGGGATATGGTAGCTGGTGGGGGGGTGACGAGACGCGTATTTTCGTCCTAAATAGAACTGTGGTTTCGAAAAACCTCGCCCATTCCACCCAACCGACCTCGGTGAGGGTGGCAACAAGGATGACGAGGCCGGTTAGAGGTCTCGAGATCCTGAAGAGTGGTTGAATGTCTCGAGATATCTTGTCCCGTTTGCCATCTCGATGAGGTGTTTAGTCAAAGTTAGTTAAGGGGGGAGCGGGACGATATACATACATACTCCAAAATGACAACCGGTGTTAACCTCCAATCTAACTTTTGCAATGGTACATATAGGGGATTTCAGAAACTTGTACATATGGACGAAAAGGTCGCGGTGGTAAGGTGAAAAAAAAGGGAGGAGTCTGAAGAAGGGATATAGAGGTCCTATTCAAAGCTTTGTCCCCAGATTTACTAGATCCATATCCGGGTTTATAGAAGCTGTTAGCAAGCAAGGTGTCCTACGAAAAATACTAGTAACTAGAACGTTGCAATCTATACCACCAATTATGTTCCTCTTACAGATATCCGGTCAAGCTGTCGATTCCGCAACTCAGGCCGGATTGTTGGTGGTTATTGGGGGCTCTGTCGGGCAGCGGCGAAACCAATGTTCGGGAATTCGGAGTTCTGTGGCAGTCTTGCGGTATCTCTCGCACACAACACGCCGCTCCATCCTTTCACCTAAGTATCGCCTTATTCTAGTTTGGTCTTCCGAATCCCCCGACTAAGGTGGTGCAATGCTCAGAATCCACCCCTTCTCCGGATGCATATAACGAGAAACAAATTAGCGAGGATACTTATTACAGCAACAAGGGGCTAAATCTCATGGGTGAGTGAGACGCCATGATCCATCTCAACAACAACCTTGCCTCTACATTTCAAGCGACATGCAACAGTGTCAGAATGTTAGAGCAAAAGGCAGGTAAGCAGAATGGGTAGATTTTGTAAAGATAGTACTGGTTTTATTCGTTGTAACTAAATGGTTTTACTTAACCGCGGCTTATTCACGAGTGCGGCTTATACAGGAAATTATGCGGTAGCTAGTAGATTACCGCTAGAAGGACCCGAGTTGGCAACGTCTTTGCAGCAAAGGGAATTTAATTCGCTAGTTGAAGAGTAGGAGGGATAAGAAGGTTGAAAAGACCGGTGACAGAGAGGTTGGGCAGGAGAGACCTCAAAAGTCGATTGCTCGTACAGCAGGGTCATGCTGTTCGACAACAGAGGGCATCAAGGGCGATGATGACTCGTGGAACCGTGGAAGAATAGAAGTAGAAGCAGCAGGGCAGATCCCGTGAGGAGAAGCAGCAAGATGGATATCACACATGAGAAGTAGGAAGGATCCCATAAGAGAAAGAAGATGAGCAGAGAATGTAGAGCGATGGTGGAGATTGAAACAAGTGATAAAAGGTGTGTTGCTGCTCTTTTGTGCCTCATTAGCCACCCGTCGGCTGACTTTGCAAGCTCAGTCTGCGTTTCTCCCGCGATTTTGTGGGCGAGGAGAATAAGTCTGTGCACGAGAGTACACTTGTTGTGTGGTTGGAGGTGAAGATAATGCTTATTCCCTTCAATAAGCCTTATACCACATCTACTCACACTGGACTACCATCCATAAGCTACTGCAGGAGCCCGTGGTCCACTCATGAGGGCCCATGGTCCGGTCACTTCGCCACGATTTAGCACAGTGCCTTATCATCAAGTCGATACGGTAAACTGTCCTGTACTGATACGCTCGAGTTCACGTTCGTCACATAATCCTACAGCCGGTTTGAACACTTACATACAAAGAAAGAGTGTAGCGGAAGGAATCCTGGAGAAGTGGGAGGAATTCCGTGGAAATAAATGAAGATGCAGGGTGGCAAAAAGTTAAGAGAAGGTGGAAACCATCTGGACCCTGCACGAAAGTTAATGACAGTCGCGGCGTCACCATGGTATGGGACACACGTGACGGAAGGTATGAAAGCTGGCGCCCTCATGGGAGGGAGTCACGAAAGTAGGGAGGGGATGTGGAGAGGGGCAGAGGGGCAGAGGAAGGTGGGAAAATGTAGTTAAAGTGTGTGTTCTTCTTTTTTGTTTGGCGGAAATGGGGGGAAGGAGATTAGGTGGTACGACTTGGACGCAAGGAGGGCCCCGCAGACACAAAGGGCTCACACCGCTGAAGTGCTGCGGATTTAGGAATATGTCGTGGCCGCAAGCGGCCGAATACAATATGATTACAAACAAACAAAGAAAGAGTGTGCGCAAAACCTCAGACGCGCGAATGTGAAAAAAGCAAGCAGTAAGCGCACACTCTGCCAAACGGATTGTTACAAATTGAGACAGACTATCCTTGTTCATGATGTGGCAACAAGGGACACGTGTACGTAGAACAGATTTCTTTTGGTTCAACAAAAGCAGCGCAGGGAAAGTTGCGTTTGATGTACCGGGCAATTGAGAGGTTCAGGCCTAAAACCGTTCGCAAATGGTCCAGGTCAACCGTGGATGGCCTGGATTTTGAACGGCCCAGGCCAAAGAGAGGATCTATGAATGGCCTAACAAAATACTTAGAAAAGTTTAATGTGATTGCAGCTTCTTTTCCACACCCATATTCTGGAGGGACCAAATATACCTACTGTAGTCTCTCATCACAACCCCGGCTTGTATAAATACAGATGGTGCGGTCGGGTGGCTGGGTGGCAGTGATGCCAATGCATGAGAACTCGGAGTTCTGTGATAGCCTTGTGGTATGTATCTCACTCACCTAATATGTATGATGTTACTGCCCGGGCCCAGCCCCCTGTTCTGCTGGAGGGTGTCTGTTAGAGATGATTCATGGACTCAATTACAAGTGAATCGCATCTGTTATGGGGGTATACGGTCGAGGCTCCCTCCTTCGGCTGTCGTTGTATTGTGAATGCGTGATAACCTTGAATTATCATCGCGTCATGAAGCAGCTTTGAGTCACCTTAAGCCTTTGGTGGTCTCCTTTCTAGGCCATTCGAGAATCCTGCATTTGCCCTAGGCTGTTCAAGTTTGTGTGGTGATCCCAGGCCATTCGCGAACGGCCTCAATCCCTCAATGGCTCGAAACATTGAAAAACGTTGGCAGAAAGACAAAACGTAGGCGAAAGTCCTATAACAAGGTCATACATGGCATATTTAACCCAGTGTGATGTTATCAATCTACCGGTACCGCATGCGGTTCGTGCTTGTATTGTGCATGTGGATACCATAGGCTCATGTACCTAAGGGCCATAGCTCCAAATACGGTTAGCGTATAGAGTAGTATCAGTGTCCCATCATCGCACTCACACTGCAGCCTCTACATATCATCCTACGCCGTCATAGCTAAGTTACAATCTGACCAACTATGCGTCCATGCCCGCAACAGGAAAGAGTGAATAGATAACAACGACAGGGTATTTAACTTTCCCAACACAGGCAGTTAACGTTGTCAACTGAAGTGACCAATATTGCAATGGACAGTGCATTGATTTGCCACAGACCGGCGTCTAAACTAATCAGCGATACTCACATCCGTCACCCGGGTTATGGAACGGTAATTAAACTACAAGGGCCGACCCAGGATGGTTTTTGTACCATGTTACAATGTTAACATCGGAGTTACCTTCACCGTACACAAACAACTTCGGAGGTTACTATCAAACTCTCGGAACAGTTTATGTCTATACAGGATATATAAAATCCCTTTTTTACCTAATAATCATTAAGTCCAGGGCTCAATATGTCTCCGATTTTCGGTGTAGCGTTACATCACAAAATTGCACCAAACTAATGTGGTAGGAAACCACAGCTGCAGAACGTGCGCCACAGCTGTAGCTCTTGCATGTACACTCAATTCTCTCATGCAACGGAAAAACTGACAGTTATCACTCCCAATTCTCGGTACGTACCAGTCAAATGAGACAATCAAATCTAAATATAATTGTATGTGTAGTTGAAATCCGTAACGGACAAGCTGACACTTCTTAATTGCTATAGTTACGGCATCTCCAAAACGATTCCACGATATATAGAGCTCTAGGTGCCTACCTACCATTGAGAAAACAGGCTGTCTTCAGCCCAGGAAATTTCCAGATCCGTTTAATAATGACTGTTGCTTTAAACGCGTGGCTATACGCGAGGGGAAATGACTTGGAAACGCAGAAATGCCGCAGTAGTGAAGACACGTTTTTCCTCGGTAACATACAGTTCTTTCAACTCTTTTTTCTCAAAGATAGGTATCTACATATTTATTTTGAATAATGGCACTTCTGCTTTCATGGTAAGTATCAAAATCAAAGCGCCAGATCAGCAAAAGGAAAGAAAAGCATCACTGTAGATACCATATAATCACCGGGTGTTCTGAGCTAACATTTCTGCAGCTATCAATCCTCTGCGTGAGTTATAATTACCTGTGTATTATAAAAGCATTATAAAAGCATACTGACAAGGAGTTTGTCCAATCACTAGTATCGGATAATTCAAAACCACACAGAATATTAGGCCAACATGCAATAGATTCTATCCGATATAAACGGCTTGAATCTCCAATGGTTTTTTGCCACGAACGGGTAGATATTTGCAGGCAATTCTACGCATGCTAGTCCTAGAGTTATAAATTAGTCGAATTTGGCCCTCATCGATGCTTCACCCATATGCTCGAGCACGACATGAACACCAAACGTGAAATTGATCTACGAATATCGCCAGAGTTTCTCCAGCGGGTAGCAGATCGAATAATAAACGAGGACCTCAGCAAAGAAGAAGCATTCGAGAAGGAACTTTCGGTAGGAGAAGAGCAGCCAACTGGGCGAATTTCTGATAATGACCTACGGCACAAACCCTCCACTTTCCACCAATCCGTTACCCAAATTTGGGTACGCAACTCCATCGACTTTCCCGACGTCGTCGTCGTCAATGTCAACCATTCCGCACCCAGCACGCGCGCCGGACATAGTATCGATGCTATCGTTGATTCTCAGGACATGCACTACTTCGCAAAGCCGGATATCCTACAGATAACTCCTATCCCCACAAATGCACTTAGCCAAGCAGAAAGACTTCCGCCGAATTTCCGGTATAAACCCCCTACCTCACAATAAACCACCGAAGTCTCACAACATAAGCAATGCTAGGGAATTTATATGTCAAAAATCGGGTTGTAGAAGATTGTTCCATAACAGAAACCATCTCAAGTGAGATCTCTGGCTTAGCTAAACCCTTGAGGAATAATATCTGATGTATCTACACAGGAAACATAGCTATTCACATCGACCAAAGTCTCTGCGATGCCCTTTATGTTCAAAACCTCTTTCTCGAGAGGATAGTGTCCTGCGCCATTTGATGAAACTACATGGCCAGAGCAAGGATGAAGCATCTGAGTCTGCACGAAAAAAACCTTGCACTCATTGATACGCCGAAGAGAGAGAATTACTAAGTCAAGCAGTTATTACTCTGGGTTTCATTTCTCCATACCAGGTTTGGGGCTGGATTATTACACAGAGCTAGACAGTGCGATTGGGTTTTTGTATTGTAATTTTTAAAGTATATATCTACCTAAGGAACACTTGGCCATTAGGGAATATATACTACACTGGTCTTTAGACTTTTTTCATAGGATCAAATAGGGCTTCGCGTCACTTACTTCGGGCCATAAAGTAATTGGATAGAGTGACACGGGTTTGCTAGGCGATCCATACCCATACCCATCATGTGCTGTGATGGATACCATATGAAACAAATCCATGTGGCTGGACAGGTGACTTCTCAGTTGAGTGACTGGCCTCTCGGCAGTTAGAAAACTTCAACCTTACCATAAAGTAGACTTTATGGCATTACTTAAGTAGTTTCAGCTGCTGTTTTATCGACATTCGGTTCTTCTAAATAAGGGCCGCGGGAGACGTAGTTGCACGTTGGCATCGATAAAGTACTTTCCAAACAAACACACAACCCTTCACCCTTTCAACCAGTGTACCGACGACAAGATTGTCTTCCTTTCCGTGTGTGACTGTCACACACGGAAATGAAGACACGTAAGTACCTAGGTACCAAATATGTATGATGGTCAGGTTCGCCTGTCAACCTTGCGTTCCTGGGTTTCACGACAAATACCTTCCTTTACCATGGCACAAATTGTTTACACATAATTTCCCGTGTCCTTTATTGCCATACATGTGAGCGTAACTGATTGTCAAGTACGTGCACAGGTGGTTATGCGGCATGCTTGGTTGGTATGCAGCAGCGGAATGCTTGGTGCTGCAGCGGAATGCTTGGTTGGTATGCTGCAGCGAAATGCCAAACATCGTGAGATTTATCGCCGAAGCCGATCGCCCACACGATTATCATCATCATCACCACCAATTATGGGGGTAACACACTTACATACATGTCTCACAACTGCGAAATCCGCTCAAATTATTTAAATAAGTCGGAGAAGTCACATCCCCAAGACGAGAACTGTAAAAATAAACAAGATACAGCCTGACATGCATGGGGAGAAACTCATAGTAAATTCGTTAAACTTGGGCAACGAATTGTCCCCAGTGGTCTCAATTGCCCAGTTCAACCCGTGGCAGCTCCAAAACTACACTATCCGAGCAGTTTTGCTACTCGGCTGAACTGTGCGGAATCTGACTGCTTTGATGCAGTTTAAACAGCACTACACTCTATTCTGCGATTATGTGCATCCATATTCTCTGGGTGTGATTTTTGGTATCCTCATTGTCTGGCGATAGTCCTCTTTCTCCAAATATTCTCTGGCATTCATTTTGGAAATCCTGTACTCTATAGCGTCATCGCCTGTGCAGTACTAGTGAGACCTGCCTAGACAGCCAATTAGACTCAATTAATGTCAAAACGACGATTCCAATCTCGTGGCAGCGCAGTACTAGTGCGGCATAAATTGCTGCTGATTACTATACCTAATAGTGATAGACATCATAATAACTTCACCGGAACGAACCTTATTTTGAGCTGTAGCCGTCCAGCCCGAGCAGCCTTGGAGCAGCTTGGAGCTTCGTGGTAGCAAAGAGACTAATTCAGAACTGCCGATGGACTGAATCGCAGACGGCAGTTCGAGCAGTAGTCGGGCTGGGCTATTGAGACCACTGATTGTCTTCACTTTACCTCAGTAGAAACCCTACTTTCCAACCACTTATTTTGTATGGAAATATTTCCCACGTCTGGTAACCGGTAGAGCTGTAAACACTCCCTTATTCCCAATAATCGCCGCCTGTAGCATGTCACGCCTTTTTATAGTTGCCCGATACACTGGCTCTAGTTCTTGCAGATACCTGTACTAGACATATTAATGCAAAGTAATTACGTTCCTAGTTTTACATAGGTTGTAGCTGAGCTTCCTAAATGCAAACGGGCCCGAGCCTTGGGTTGCGATTTGGAGACCATCCACCATACGGAACGCATACTGATAATTACTTGAGTAATATTACGGTAGTACTTATATGTATACAACCGTTATGTCCTCGTTACAATCCAGAGAATACGAACGAAGTGATGCTAACACCATTTGTGTTTTAAGCGTGAAAGCTTTGGTATACTCTACATAGAGTGGACCAATTAACCCAATCTACGTATACGGAAATCGCCTAATCTCTCCTTTCTGCATTTCTCCAAAAGAGACATGTTTTCCTCTGCTCTCTGTTCCAATCGCTCTCTGTTCCCTGTCCTGGCCGTTGACCCTAGGCCTGCAGCTGCCTGCATCTCAACGTTCAACCCGCGGTAGGGTGATAACATACCACACTCAAAATTTGATGCCACACAGTGCTTATGCTCCTGCCATATAACAGCAGTAGTGGTGGTTTATTGTACAATTTGAGGTTGTTTTGAAAACTGAGGGAATCTTCTAGCTTGGAAGTGGATTTGGAGAACCGCATTGTGGGTGCAGGTCGGATAATAAAACTTAATTTGCTGAAATCCGTGTTTTCTCATTTCCTAGGCTATCCTTCCCTTACGGCCTGTGAACTTGCAGTCATCGCAGAAAATTAAACTTAATCTACCAACGATGATAACATTGAGATCCAACTTCAACCACAGTGCATTCTAGGCCGCCCAAATCTCAAACGCACCACACGTACAACCATTACTGAACACCCACCACAATCAGGTACGTGATAACTATGAAATTTTGAACGTGGCGCATAGTCCCCCGGTCGCGAATCAGTGTGGTATGTTACCAGTTGGCAGTTTACCGCCTGCTTCTCCAACATGTTAGATGCAACAATAATTGCGCATATCTTTTAAAGTTGAGGTTACTGTACCGGGCTTTGTGCTTCATACCGGGGGGTCTGATTACATAGCGGAATGAATTATACCATGTAGGATTACAGTTTCCAAAGTTCATACCGTTGATCATATTATCTGGAACAGGTGGATTAGATTTGAGTAGTGCGGAATCAGAATTGACAGATGTTGAGTTGCTTGAGGATCGGCTGGATGAAAGAAGGTACTGTACTAGGAATAGACATAGATTGTAGTTTTTGCATGTATTCAAGTTGTAATTGATTTCATTCAAGTTATTGCCCCTGTTGATTACAGCTAGCTGCATTCATACCTTCCTTGATTACGATTACAAAGTGAGAAATCTTTCATACTGTACCCCTCTTGATTACTGATTACGTATGAAGCACAAAGCCCGGTACAGTAATACTCGTATTCGGGACTCGCTACAAGGCAGATAAGAAATACCGAAAATGGGATCTTTCTAGAATTCTATCCAAGCGACTGGAACCGGAATCATCTTCATTCCGCAAACCCTGGGCCAATGCAGAAAGACAGGGATTACATAAGTTTCCTGTAAGATGAAGAAATCTTCTTGCGTTGGATCATTTCATGTTCAGTAGTAGATAGCAACGAGCGCCCACATCTCCTGCTGGCGGTTTCTGCACAAAATTGCTCATGCATTCCAGTAAAAAAGCACAATGCGACTCGCCTCCTCGCCCCAGGGCGGATTTTGTTGAAGGGTTCGCGAATTTATCCCGGAGGTGATACGGGAGGGAGCATTTACCCCCAGCCTCGGACAAGTGTACTCTACTTTGTCCTGGTACATATCCAAGAGAGTAGTTGACAGCTGGTATCCCCGGAAATAGCAGCCTAGGGATAATCAGGGCGCCGCAAACGTACCAGAGAAAACATTAAATACGCACAAACAGCGACTTCCCTTGACTATTAGTACCAAACTGTTCGGATCAAGCTGTTGCTTAATCTCCTTGTCGCTAACGGTAGTACCATGAACTCATTTCTGTGCATGGGGATCGTTTCAGTCGTTCCGCCATCGTGTTTATGTAAAATCCTGCGCTGGCGGTATCAAGGAGAATTCAATTCCCCCTGCATACGCTTGGCTGGTCGCCGTATATGATGATGGCAGGCATCTAGTCGTGGGTTAGGGTTCTCTGGCCTTAATTTGGGCGAAAAATTGACGAGTAAGATACCTGTTCCCGTTTTACTCGCCGTATTAGACACCGTCCGGGCACCGTAACAGGCAGTTATTTTAACAGGCTAATCTGCGTTTTGGTACACTTGTACTTTTTCAGTGATGGTGAAGTCATCAAAATGCCTGTGCTCAAGTAACTGCACCAATAGGAAGGGCTTGTGGCTTGTTGTGTTTCCAGAGCAACACCAGATTCTAAGCTGTGATAGGTATTTAGATTGTTGAATCCCTTCTCTCTACCGCTGTTTAAATAACTACCTATTACGATGCCTATTACTCGCAATGGCACTCAGCTATAGCGTCGGTTTCTAGATTACACCCTCGAAAGCTGATTCTCAACGAGTAGCGATCTGATGATGAACGAAGACTTTAAAATACGACGTACTCGAACATTGAAGCTTTGTGTAGAAATTACACATCCTTCAGAGTACTCATCCATGATAACACTAATTATAACCAAATTTGGCCACAACCACGTCGACACCAACCCCAACGACAAGCTCACTAGAGCACAAGCAACATTGAAGGTATTCACTCTCCCGTGTTGCCCTCTGAGATACTGATAGCCACAGACCAGCACTCTCTTCCTTCTACCTATAATATCATATACCAGCATGTTTTAATCGAGACGATCGATTAAATACGTTCGATGGCGGATGCCGCTTGTCGAAATGCAGAATTTTGATTGATAATTTCCTCACAACGTCATTCACGGTCGGCTCCAGAGACGAACATTATTACCAGTGCCCGCTACGCTCCTTGCTACAGTTATTCCTTCAACAACCTTCCTGTCAATGCATCATCTCGACAGTAGACAGCTCGGTTTGTGGTCGTGCAGTTGTGCTTGACAACTGTTGCTATCGGGGGCCAGCATCCACGCTGGCACCTCCTAGCCGATTAGACTCCTGCAGCTGGCAACATCGAACTTCAACACCAAGCCTGCGTTTGTTGATATGCACATTGATAAGGGATTCAGCGCGTTATACCACCATGTTGGAAATCGGAAGGTTTTGCTGCCGAGCCAGGGGGGAGGGGATTTTATGAGCAGATAGCTAACTATAAAATCGTAGGATACCAGAGTGGTCATTTAATCGGATTGGTGCCCCAAAGAGAAACGAGAATGAATCGAACCAGCTAATGTCAATGGTACAATTGGTTACTACTATACAGTGTACCAAGCCTAACTGGCCGGTTGCCGAATGAGTACCTAAATCATTGGAAATTACTTGTCTAGGCATATACTTGTCAAAATCATGGACCCTAAACGAATAAATCATCCAACAAGTGCAAGATCTGCTTGTCCAATTTGTGGCAGAATTCGAAATTTTATATTCTGACTATGGTGGATAAGAATGACGAGAAGTAGATCCAAGGTAGATTCAGCGGTTGACTTCGAATGTTCATGCTCTTTTACACCTTGCCAATAATAACGAGACTGCAGGGCAATGCACTGTTGGTGGGAATGGATTACCGAAATATACGGAGGTCTATCAAAAGCGAGAGTCAGATCACGATAATTACCAGATGAATCTCTCGGTCAGGTCTCTTCTAGTTCCTTCACCCTTCTTACAATTCACACCAACGGCCTTTCTATCTCTCTATCTACCAATATTTTCTCATCAACCCTCTTTCTGGATGAATTTTATAGAGTATCGTCGTGGAAGAATTTTGTCGGACTTCCATGTCCTAGCTCTTGTTACGATACGGCGCCATTAGCAATATCATATGATATACGAGGGGGTCGATATCCCCGAGTTATTCTCCACATGCGGGCCGGGAAGTATAGCAAGGTATGACAACGCGGTCGCCCAATCCTGAGACTTAATTTATCAATAGAACTTCAAGCCATCCGCAGGGCGAGTCATACTTTCTTCTTTAGTTCCTCTCCACCGGTGGTAGGGATGAGGGAGAGGAGGAGCAAAGTCACCAGGAGGACACGGACGGTGTTTTTGTTTTGTATACTTAAGTGCATTTCATCACACATAATACAAGTCTTTTTTTATCTATATACAAGATATGTGCCGGCCTCCGGCCGGTCTGGCGGATGGCTTTGGGCGAGCAGGGTTTTAGAGAGCGTGTTAATCGGATACTTCGGCTAGGTTATTTGTGAGTCTATCCTTACTATGCTGTTCAATGGTCCCTCGTTGCTGATATCACGTCCTAGTCTTATTTAATGACCAAATACAGCTGATTAAAACTATAATCCTCACCCTCACCCATGAGACATCATCCTCAGCAGCAGGAGACCCGAGTAATGTATTTTGAATAATTTATTTTGGAGCAGAGCGAGGACGAGGAGACGACGAAATTTACAAACTCACTTCACAGAAGTATCAACCTTCAGCATCGAGAAGGAACCCAAATAATCACATATCCGCAACCTCTATGGACCATATCAGTTATGATTAATCTGTTTGCAGTTTACCGTTGTCATACCACGACTGCCTTGCGTCCCTCCGATGTGAAGCGTTTCCGCGGCTTCGTATATCCGTCAACTGGGCATCAACCTGGCTATTAGAAGATTATAATGAGTCCAGGAATCATAAGTTCGATCAATGGAAGAAAGAGAGAGCGCCCGAATATTAGGCGCATCAAGAGAGGCTACGGGAGAGATGACGCCATATAAAGGCAATTGGATGGGTTACCTGTAAAACCCAAGCAACCGCTGGTTTCCCCAACTTGCGGTCATAGGGTGGAATGCTCCCTGTCAATGATTATTTTGTTCCCTTGCCAAAGTGCGTCTAAAGTTGGCACACGTGAAGATACACAAATCCCAACTGTCTTATTGAAATATACCTAGACGCATCGATTGTGCACAATTTTGTAGATGCTGAGTTGTGCATACGGACACCGTGAGAAGACCTCAGGTAGAAGATATAGATGGGGAAAAAAAATACCTGAATTAAATTGGAGAAATGCCCTTCCTTGTATCGTACATGATATAAATCAAAATATTCGGGTAATTATGGGTCTGAAACTGGAATTATACCCAGCATGTCTCATATAGTGGGGCGCGATTTAGGAATCCAAAAGAGAAGCAAATAAAAGGTTCTAGCTAGCCAAGCAAATTCTTTTTATTTAGCCAATTGCACCATTCCCTTGAATTTTGGTTGGTTTTAAGCAGCTTAATTTTCGTTCAAGATTTTCTTACAAAACCATCATAACAAAGCTGCACGAAAAACTAACGCTAGTGTAGAGCAAACTAAGAACCACAGCATCTCATTCACCATCCGTCCTATTGATCCTGTTACTTTAATATGGAGAAAGATGATTGATTAGAGAGAGAGAGAGAGAGAGAGAGAGAGAGAGAGAGAGAGAGAGAGAGAGAGAGGAGATTTCTCCCGTCTATGTACACATCCATGTGATGAGCTACGTCCAGCCAGCACACACAATCAGGTCAGTTTATCCGTATGCATAGGTCTTTATGCAGTAACAGATCCTTGTCGGCACCGCGGCAAGGCGGAGATTTAAGCGCGGGAAGATGTGTAACATCACAAATTAATGCAAAGACTGACAATTGATTCCCATTATTAAAGCTGCAACTACTGGCTACCTGCAGGCCAATCAAAGGAAGATGTATAACTCATAGTTGTAAGCCCTAGCCCAAAGATTGACCTCACCTCTTGAGCGCGATCGACTGTTCGTGGTATCCATACTTAGTCTTGGCGTAATAGAAAATACGTCCATACTGTTTCTCTTCAGGTCCAAAAGGGGCATCTCGTATCCCGCACCCATTTTTCTAGGGCACAATCACGGAGCCTTGCCAAACTCCCTCCCGCTAGCCATACTTCCCGGACTACAATCAGCATGCGCATGCACCTCTCGTTAAAACGAAGCTAGAGACAGGAAAATCCGCAACAAACAAATGTAAAACTCGTACAAGTGGGCACTAAAACAAGTGGTTTGAATGAGTCAAAGGGATTAAACAATCCAGATACCGGTTCACAGCCGTGTCATTACACTTCATGAATGTAAAATGGTAAGTCCATGAACCGAAAGGAGCCGTAAGGATTTATGACGTCTACAGGTATTACGGAGATCTGCTGCATCTTCAGATTAGCGAAATTACTGTTAAGTAGAGTAATACGTAAGTTTACTAATCGGGTCCCCTGAACCCGAAAGGATAAATACATCTGGCAGGGGGTTTTTTGGTTTCATGCTACAGTGGAAATGACGCATACATCCCCTATGTATGGGTGTAGACAATTTCTATATGAAAGCATACAAGTTAAAGTGACGCTGTCTTGCAAAGTGCCAGTTGTCCTTCATCAATCTAAGCGCGCGCAACATCATATCACTAGTAAAGTTCCATAGTTAGAAAATCAGTGTCCGCGCGAGATCCCGCCCACTACGTTTAGAGCAATGTGAATGCGCACCGCGCCCTGGCCATTTCAGGACAATCTGCATTATAGAACTTAACGCAACGTCAGCATTGACATTTCGAATTTGTTGAGAAGTCTCGCATAGATGACGGTGTACCGAAACGGCCCGCCCCCTCGAACCTTGAAATCTTTAACGGTAATCGCAGCCGAGAATTAAAGTCACGTCAACAACGATGAAGCGGTCAAAAAGCCCAAGCGTCATATTTGATGAGGTTGTACACAAAAATCCGCCCAGTATTTGCGGTATCTTGGAGTACCATCGTACACAAAAGTATGATGGTCATCAAAACAGAGTGAACTATTAGTCAAACAACCTCCGAATATCAAAATCGCTTAATCTGATGGTTGTTTTGCTTGATCGGATTCTTGCACGTTAATTTTGTGGTCTTAGCCTTGTCTCGTTCGTGTCCATATTTCAGCACTAGTGGTGTTGCCACTGCAATCGTTCTCTTTGTAATTGTTGTCAAAATGTTGGTAGGAGTTCGATAAAATTGTCACAGGTTACCGACCGTTTACTTTACGTCCAACACTGCACATGTGTCTACTCAATGGCGGTGACTTAGAGTAGTCTTTACTGTCCTAATTTTCAACACTTACAATACGTCGAACATGGCACCGGTACGTAGTATACAGTACCTGTCATTACTGCTGCCTAATATTATAATACAGTACCGTTTGCGCCGGCATCCCTATTCTAGAAGCTCGCCAACAACCCCTGTATGCACTGTCAAACTAAAACCATTCGAACCCGCGGACTCCTATACTCGCGATCGGGTGGTAGGTGTTCCGCAGCTTGCCAGTTTTACTTCCCCCTAATCATAATTTTAATGGCCGAACACCAACAGATATATATCTTATTCAGAAGCAATACTGGTCCGGAGCTCCACTTCAGGTCGCCTTGTTATCCTATAAATCTCAGTTTTAGGATAAGAGGATGTGATCTTTACGTTCATGCTTGACTCTCTGTGCTAATATCATGGTATTATAGGGTTAACAGAATACAAACTCAGTTATCTTTGAGCCTTTAGGATTCAATTAGGAATTTCCCATTAAAACCATTTAATCCATGCCATTAACAAGGATGAGGCTCTGATATGGCGAACTTTGTTACTAACACTCAAGCAAAACTCTTCCTGTTCGTACGATATAAATTTCGGCAAAAAAGGTTCTTCAACAGATTTCTATTTCCTTCGGTCCTATCGACGTATAAACAAGCACTTACTGTATTCGCCGGGATCCATGCCAAGGAACCTGTCACACAAAGGTGTATTTCTACACCGAGGCTGACATGAACCCTGGCGTGTTAGGTTTCAAACGCTTCAAACGCTGCGGCCATGTGGCGACGCCACCAATGAATGTGTTGGCCAAAGATGATTCAGTCTATCTAGGTGAAATGGTCTGTGCATCGATACCTTGGTGAATATCCTTCCATCCCAGCCAGCAGGACAACTTGTTCTCAGAAATTTGTGCGCTAAGCACCCGGAAGCCCTCAAAGTCCTTAAAGCTCACTACAATATAAGTATTCAAGTTCGACAATCAGCTTCCCATAAATGGTGGATACACTCAGAAGGCACCAGAGAAGTCCCCTCTTCATTATTTCACTCACAAACGCTCACCTTCAATTGCAATCCTTTCATGCAAATTATGGACGCTTGGGAAAACTCGCCAAACCGTTCTCACATACTCGCAGATTTAATGATTTACGAAGACCTTAGTCCCGAGGCTGCAGTCGAGAAAGAGCTTTCTATGAACGTCAAATCCCTACCTTCAACGGAGCAGTTTCAGTATGGTATCCCGCGAAACCAAATGGAACTCTACCATCAAGTCCATCCAGAGTGGGAAAGCAATTATTTTATCGGCTTGACCGAATCCTCCTATGGGTTCGAGAGTCAGGCATTCATTCAAACCACCAGCCCGACGATAGACTATCAGTCTGTCTTCGATAATAACGGTGTTCGTGTACAAGTGATGGCCGTTATGGAAGCTTTAGAGTCCGACTGGGAGGACAATTCGGATACCAGTACCTCAGAGGTGATGCCGAAGCATCCGCATGCACCCAAAATCAATGTTCGACGCCAACAGCTAGGCCACCCAGACTCTACGTAAGTGTCCCAGAGCCACAAAGCGAACTACATAATGCTCACGACATGCAGTGCTCACTTATCATGTCCAGTCCAGAGATGTGGAAAGACGTTTCACAATAGCAACCACCTCCGGTAAGCTATTACTACCTCGCCATGTGTACCAGCGCATAGCGTGCTAAGCCGGCCACATCCACATAGAAAGCACATTTATTCACATCAACCAAAGTCTCAGCCGTGCCCGATTTGCTCCAAAGGATTTTCTCGCGAAGACGCCGTCTCGCGTCATTTGATGCAGCAACACGGCCAGAGCAAGGAAGCAGCAAAAGAACTTGCGAGGGACAACCATGTACCAATCCACACACCGTCGCCAAAGGGGGCGGAATTGGGAGAATTTTTTATGCGCCAACAGTCCCATAACTAGGGAGTCAACTCGATGTGAAGCGGATGTCACTCCTCAGTAGTGGTTTATGAATTCTTTTCAGTTGCTTTCGACCAAGTTTTATGATACTTCTCATTTCATTTCATTTCATTTCATTTCATATCATACAATGTAATATCGTTGGATATTGACAGATGAATCCCATTGTTGCTCTAGGGAGGCAGAAGATAGGCGTCGATCTGATGAAGATCTCCCGTCGTCTCCAGAGATCGGAGGAGTCACCTTCTCGCCCTCTTTCTTCGGAATCTCTGTTGCCGGTACGAGACCGGGGCATGCAGTTCGATGGCGTAGCGATCCTACGAACACCAGAGCGAGAGAATGAGGTGAATGAATTATTTGCTTTGTTTGATTCATAAGAGAACTGGTTGTTTCACGAGGGTGCCTCCACACGTGTTCTGTAATAAGATAAGTCTGCGACAGAGAATACTATACCATCTCCAAAGTTTTCGCTATCCAGAGTCCAGACTCGCGTCAGATGAACAGCCAAATAGAATCAACTGCATAATCTCAAGACACAACCCTATTTCCCGTGAGCACTATGCCAGAATAACTGATGATTTGCCAGCGCATCATCACCAAACCTTATGCTTTGTGTCCACCCAGGTTGCGAGCACGCGCGGGATAAACGAAACCGGGTTTCGTCAAAGAGAGGTTGGTGGCTGTGTCACCCATCCTTCGGCGCTGCCCCTCTCGTTCTCGATCGCGAAGGACAACGCATAAAGTAAACTTGAGCCGGAATAGATCATTATCACGTTATCTAGGCGAGTCATAAAGGACACCGAGTATAGGACCACGACCTGGTTTGCGTGTTCTGCGGAGGCGCTAGCGAACCAACATCTCAAAAATCATGCTTCTCCAAATCCATCCATATCCATGCCAGCAAACGATACAAAGAAGGAACGTGAAGCCAGCAACGACCAGGGATGCGTGGCGTGCTTTTCCACCCGGGTATTCTCAAAAGGGCGAAACTGTCTGTGTTCTGAAGGTGTGTGAATAAAAGGTTGAAAAAGCAATGGTCTTGGTCAGACCTTCCCTTGCAAGTGTAGATTGTTGGATTTTCGAAAGTGGGAGACCACACCATTCATCCTCCAGTCGAGCCAAGGGTCGGGGTTAATAGAATATACCGTGAGCACCCCACAACCAAGATCATGGGAATGACCCCATGCGCAGAATGCACGACATTTCGCACGCAGATGTGACAGGAAATATGCACATTTGTTGTTGACAGGCCCAGCGCCGTAACACATCCGCACGGACGAAGTTATCCCATGCATTTCCTCGGTTGTGATCCGACGAGAAATGACGCATCGATATCCTGGATGCGGAAATATTGAATCGAGCCATCAATTCGTCATTGAAGTCGAGGACTCAAGCACATTCTTTGGATAGTCTCGGTGCGTGCCGAGCCGAGTTCATAATATCGGGATTTCTAGCCCGCGAAGTTCCGGTCGCATGCAATTGCTAAGCGCCCTCATATATCTACCTACTTAAGTAGTGGTTACTCATTCTCCCAGGCTTGGGCCTGTGAGCTGATGATGAGTTGTCGCGACACATTCACCTTTGTTGCGGCTGTTAGATTATTCCTAGTAGTTCCTGAAGTCGTCAGCATCAGCGCAGCAGCCTGGACGCGGAAATTACAGAAAATGAGCCTCCTCATGCCAACAAGTAGGAGGTCTAACAAGAAGCAAAGTACGGGTGTATCGGTGAGAGAACGAGGCGGCAGAGTAGGCACATATAATAGTTTGTGGGAAAAAAATTGTGCGTTGAATGTGGTGAGCTGCGACGTGGTCCAATCACGATCAATCTACCTAGTAGGAGGTAGCCGACACCGAGTATCGGTCGCCTGTGCGATTCTCTTCACCTGATTGCGAAGGCGTCCGCCGAGGTTATTCGATGAAGCACAAATAACAACTTGTTAACAGATGCCTCGATGCGCGTAAAATTGCCTCCAATGACTGCGTTTTAAGCTTGCGACAACGAGTGATTCGTAGTGAGTTCGCCGCTACATTTGTTTCTGAGACAGCCATAGAAGGGGTGGATCCGAATAAAATAAGCACTGCTTATCTTGTGTGGTTCAACAAAGTTGTTGTACAATTGTCCGCCCTGGGGCGGAGATGGGATCCTAAGGACATGTGCGCATTTGCTACGGTACAACAAATGTATTTCATACCTTTTGAAGACATAAGTTCACCAAGATATTTGCTCTACAGTCTATTCGACTCTCTCTTTTCTAACCCAGGCCACGCTCTCTTTTCTAACCCAGGCCACGCTCTTTACTCCTATCTCCGACAAAGCGAAACGGTGAGTTGTTTCCATTCTTATGTTCAACATGTTTCACATCGTACAGCAAATTTATCAGACAATTCTTGAATCACGGAAAGACCACTGACAGCTACAGAAACTCACACTTATCACCAATAGCGAATATGCATTCAAAGGAAACCAGGGAAAGAACCCGCCGACCCGGTCTCGCACAAGGCAGCACTTACCACCATGAAGATTATTGGGAACTTCTCTCAGAACAATATATGACAGCAGAGAACCCCGATCCTGCTGCTATTTGGAAAGAGTTCCCCCAGCGACAACATAGTCCCATGGAATCCTTTCTCGAAGATACATCCCGCGACGTTTATGACCCATCATTTTCACACTACAATTCCAGCATCCAGAACTACAGTTGCCAACAATTATACGAATCTCTTCAGACCCAACAACCTGCATATTTATTGGAGAGTCCGTGCTTTCCTAGTTGTGGCACTTCTGACCTGGGGTTTCAATCGGCTTCTCCCGAAATTATGCCTCTCGTACCCGATGGCGTATACTACATGTCACAGGCAGCGACTAGCAACTACGACAATAGTATTCACGATAATACCTACGCTGAAAGTTACGGAAATTCACCTTACACGCCGGAACCATGTCCACCAGCGCATGGGCAGTTTTTTCAAGAGCCCACCACGTCTTCTCCGTAGGCACCCCGCTTCTTCTACAAGTACATTTACTAATAAAACTCTCTAACTAGGAAACCATCGGGCTCCGCTTATTTTAACTGTCCGGAACACAACTGCAACAAGATATTCGCAAACATCAACCACCTCAAGTATGTTGATCGAACCATCCCCTAAGTAACACCTAGACTAATTAACAATGATAGAAAACATTGGAGCTGCCATGCGGGCAAAATCATACAGTGTCCAATTTGTCACAAGCATTATTCTCGTAAAGACACGATACTTCGGCACCTCAAAGATATCCACCAGATGGACCGTGTCGCTGCGAAGAGGTTAGCTGACGAGCTGGATGAGAAAATTGACTATGGGTACGAGATACGATAGTATTTCGAATGAAAAGTAATCATCATCACTTTAGGAGTTTTTTGATCAGCCTGAATACATACTTCACAATTTTGTTCAATAGACTGCTGGAAAGGGGATGGGTTTGTTTATTTTTATACACGTATTTACTTTTGTTTATTTACCTGATTGGATGGCGTGTGCATGAAGCGGCTTAAATTTTGTTTCGCAAAAATCTGGATTGGAATACCCACTGGCGGCGTTTTTGCTTTTTGTGTTAGTCTTGTTGGGGGTATTATGCAAAATATAGTTTCCAAATTAAACCTTCGCTTCTAGAGCTACCAAAAGGTACATGAGCTTGCTGTAGCATTTTTATGCATGAGGTACCTTGTACATATAGATGAAACGAATTGGGGCAGTTTTGACTCAGAGACACAGGGAGTGGTAACATGCAGACTGTTTCAGGAATGAGCCTCAAAGAAACATTGCTACGTAGGTTTGACTTTTTCTTCTATATCCCAGTCACCAAATCTGCTGTGCGTCCACCTGTAGAGATAAGGAAAGCACCCGGACGTTCGCCCCATTACCCATGTTACCCTGGTTCGTGGGCTATGGTGTTACAATCAACCGCAAAGCACACGTAGAGTACACTGCCACTATTAACGTACATGTTGGGAGATTGATGACAGTTTTAAGGGGATTATGGTAGCAGTTTATCCCAACATTCAACGCGGGGCGCAGCTACTGGAGATGTGAAGACACAGCAGCATAATATAATTATAAGCCACTGCCACGTTGTTCGGCATACATACTCGAGTGACGGAGAGTGAATATCTGTGGCTGTTGCGGCATCCCTTAATAGCCACAACTTCAGCCCTCAAAGAACAAATCTCTTAAGTGTTTTTACATTCAGCCTAGACAGACAAGGGTTGAAATCCCTCCATTGCTTCAGATAGTTCTCTGGCGATTCCACGCGCTCTGGGATTCACTTCGCTTCGTATCAAACGAGCGGATACGCGGCGACAAGTACTGAGGTTGATTCAGAATGACAAATCAACTCTCTGTATCTACTTACGGGGGCTGAGAGGTTTGAATTTGTCAGGGTATGAGCCGACGACTGGTTGTTTTGAGAATATGAAGAATCAACTAAGTGGAGGAGTAAATGAGCCCGAGTTAGACACAAGGAGTCAGGACTTCTAGTCTCGGAATATATGTTCGGATATAGAAGCAGAAATCGGCAA
>WHVE01001122.1:0-30204 GCA_015178995.1 Trichophaea hybrida
TATCTTGCATACAAGGGACCATATATAATCCATGTATATTGGCAGCATTTTGACTCCCTTGATTGACATATCAATTCCGCCCCATATATCGAAATAGTGTTTTAAATTGAGTATTATAAGTTGTTAAAGAAAATAAATACCAATTTATCTGTATTTGAAGGCATGTTCTAATTGGATATATATAAAACTCTGCTTTTACAATGAAATATACAGAGTTTGGATAACAATCTATATGCACTGCAGAAATACATGTAAAAGTCAACACACTGCCAATGATTTTCTACTGCAGACTATTTTCAGTACTTGGGATATTGTATGAGGTATCAATTTCATTGCAGTTTTGACTAGCTTTACCAACAATTTGATTTTAACTGATATATTTGAGCCTTCTTTGGAATGGAACTTGTACAAATTAAATCATGATCAATCTCAATTGAAAGACATATTCTTATTGAATGAGTATGCAAGGCAGCTTGTACAATTAAATACACAATTTCTGTTAAATAAGAAATAAACACTGTAGGAATAAAAGTGATTGTTAATAGAGTATAAATGATTTTTGGTTACACAATATTTCTAGCATATGGGATTTTGTTTACTGTATTAGATTTATTGCAGTATATTAACAAATTCTATTTAACTAATGTATACCAGCATACATTGGAATTGAGTTCAGTGAAAATAAATTAAAATTAATCTGTATTGCAAGGCATATTGTGGTTGAATATGTGTGAAAGTGCATTGTTACAGTATAATATATCATTTTGACACGACAAAACACATACACTGTCGGTCTACACATGACTGTCGATAGAGCATCCCACATTATCAGTCATACAACATCTCTAGTGTGTGAGCTTTTATATATAGTATTCGTATTATTGTTGTTTTGACTGTCTATATCGACAATGTATATTACTGAACAATTTTCAAAAGTGAGCTTGGAGGAATAAAAACATGATTAATTTGTATGGTACAGTTTATTCTTATTGAACAAGCATAAAAGCCAGGTGTAACAATTATATCCATTGTTTTTGCACTATAAGACAACTGGACATTGGTTTCAAAGTGAGTATCAATAGAGTATCAATGAATTTTGGTTGCACACTATCATATATACAAGGTACCAGCTGAATTGTATTAGGCTTATATAAGTGTTCACTGCCTATATGACCAAATCAGTTCAGACCAATATATTCAAGTAACTTGTAAAATCCAGTATTCAATATTAGTAATAGGTTTATCATTATCCAATAAACATAAAAGCCAGTAGTTACGATCAAATATATTTGCTTTGCATGATATAACATATACTGTGCAGGACTATAAGTGAGTATCAATACAGTGTCAACAATTTTTGGTTACACAATATCTTGCATACGACATATCAGATATAGTGGATTGATTTTATCAGAATTCAGAATGCCTTCATTGGCATATCAGTTCTGATTGACTCTTCCCAGTAACCTTTGAAATCCTTTGATAGATATTATTGAAGAAATTAAATCAAGATTTATCTGTATTGCAAGGCCTTTGTTTATTGTACAAGTATAAAAGCCAGCTGTTAGAATCAAATATAAAATTTTGGTATAACAACATAGATAGACCGCAGGACAACAACTGAGCATCGATCGAGTGTCAACAATTTTTGGTTATTCAATATTGTACAACCAAGATACCAGGAATTGCTGATTTGCTGAATCACAATTCAGATGTCTTGAATTGAAAAATCAGATGATATTGATTCATCTAACTAACCTTTTAAATTCGAAATTCAATATTTTGATCATCGGCAATAAAAGACATTCATTCAAGTCAAATATAACCAAGCAGAGGTTTAATTTGGATTGAATCCGGGATTTGTTGTATTTAGCCAGTTCGATACTAACAGATTTATGAACTACAGATTTTTGAACAAATAGAAGCGACCAGGTTTTTGTCTAATCGACTAGAACATTTATTTATCCTGTAGTACATAAAGTTCACTACAAGATATAGTCCCAATCAAGCTGATTTGACATAAATATGTATGCTTATTATGGTTTGAATTATTTGTATGGTTTGAACAGTTGCAATGCCAATTACTTGGCAAAGTTCATCCACCTTGAACCAAATTTACTTGTCAATTCTGATGAACACCTACAGTTTATTGCCAAAACTGGATATCATTGATGGAATTAAAATATAATTTATCTATATTGCAAGATATTGACTTATCCAACAAGCATAAAAGCCAGCCATAACAATTGGACATGCTATATTTGTACAATATAATATATTAAGTGCAGGACCCAAAATGGTGTCAACAGAGTATCAATAATTTTCAATTACACAACATCTTGTGTGCATGTCATTATTTTTTGTGGGTTAGTTTTATCGACATGTGGATTGCCTTTATTGACAAATCAGTTTATACCAATTCATTTGAGTTACTTTTCAAATCATGTGCCAAATATTATTGAATAAATTAAATTACGATTTTTCTGTATTACAAGGTATTTGCCTATCAAAGAAGTATTAAAGTCAGCCATTATAATCAAACATACTATTTTTGTGTATCAAGATACATAGACTGCAGAACTAAAAGTCAGCTTCAACAGAGTATCAATAATTTTTAGTGGTATAATATGTCTAGCACATGGGATTTTGTATTGTATATTGACTTTATTTCAGTTTTGACTGCTTTATTGACAAATCAAGATTGTAAGAATTGAATAATGATTATTATATATTGCTATCATGTTCTTTTCACTTATTGATGAAAGTTATCTTTTATGATTGAATATACTGCTTGCATACTACAAGGAACATAAACTGAATAATATAAAGTAAGTATCACCAGAGTTTTAATGATTGTTGGTTACACAACTGCTCATATATGAGATGTCTGGTATATGTTGTATACATTATTGCATTTTGGAGAAGCATTATATTCTACTCAGTTATATTCTATACAGGTGATTGTAATTATAGATGAAAATACTTTGTCTGTACTAAAGCTTCAAAGTGTATACTCTTTTTCTTTTCCATTATTTATTCCTATAAATGTTCTGTGGCAGTAGGTATTGAAAACATCAAGATATCCATATATTATTCAACTTTTTAAATAATACTTCAATTCAAAGTTTTTCCAACTCTGCTTTCATATCCTCATGATACCATTAAACAATGGCTGCATCAAAATATATTGATATATCTTCACTTGATGTAATTTACTCTTCTGAGGAATCACTTGTCTTTATTTAGGATTTCACCAATTAAATTTTTCTAATTGTATTCAAAAAATGGTGGACCACCCTATGAGTTGAAAAAATAATGACAGTTCTACACAGCAGCTCCAGGTATGCACCTTCATGGTCATTGTTCAAAATTGGTACAAGTGCAGAAACCAGTATTCCTGGTATCATGTTTATTGTCTGTCACTAAGTTCTTTTACATCAAACTGCAAAAAGAATAAGAACTACAGAGAAATACCTTTGATCAAAGACATACAACAAATCACAGGCAAAGTTGACTGAATCGGATACTACCTCATTGACTGGTTCAGCAGGTGATAAGCAAGCTTCAGCAGTGCTGAAAAAGAAAGACAGTTATGGTGTCATGGTAACAACTAATTTTTATTGAATGCAAGATAATCAAAAATCAAAAATTATACCGATGATTTTGACAGATGGAACAGGCAACACTGACAGATAATAACTTCACAACTGTTGAATTCAACCAAGAAACTGAGCACAATAATTTGATATTGGAATATGTTTCTGAACATACTCGGTGAAATATTATCACTATTATCGTATTATGATAAATATTTGATACCTTACAACATATTTTCATTCAGCCCTTGGCTAGTACTCAAATGAATGATTGCTAATAAGAATAGTTCTTAATGATTAAAACAATCAAATAACAGTTGCCAACAAAAAATAAAGTCAGTATAGCATTAGATAGATGGACATCAATCAATGAATTGGCTATTTTGTTAGTTATTGGCTATTATATAGTACATAATTCAAGCATTCCAGAATTATAGCATGAATTTGATAAGATATGAGGCCACATAGTTTTGATAATTTGTATTGCTGATATACAACTATAGATTACCTGCAAATATACTGGTACACAACTGGCAGACCATTTGAAGTAGGCAATTCAATCTTGCAACCATACATATAGTCATTTGCTTGGTATGATAGGTGATCGAGTTTCATCAAACTATGTCATTATTTGTGAGCTACAATCTTCACTCAAAACATGTGGAATTGAATAGTCTGAATTCCGAAACCATATACCATATATAGTATATATCATTTAGCCATGTTTTGAGGCATGCATGTATTGTCTGGGGGACAAAGATTGAACAAATTGTTGGGAAGCCAGTGAGCATAATAAGTAAGTCAAAGACAATAAAAGTGTCACATTAACCAAAAGTCAAAAACTGCAGAAGTCCGAAAATGTGAAAAATTTCACAGTGGCAGCCATAAAGTTTGAATTAGCAGAAACGATTGAAAAGATTGTTACTGCATGTAATCTACACTTGAATTCTGAATACAGACTCTTGATATAGTAGAAAATACTTGCAGTATTGTTTACTTTGGCTTCTAAAAGGACCAATTGTATTTTAACTATTAGAAATCCAAAGATTGAAGTGCAGTACTGCCTATTATAGATGTGAAAACTTGGTGGAATTCAATTCTGGGATTACTGGAGCAGGCCTACAGATTGCAAGAGATTAAATCCGACAAGGTTAAATACTCTACCAATAATGATTACCAGCCGCTATCTACAACAGTAGACAAAAAGATTATCCTTATGTATATAATGGAGGTTTTGAGACTTTTTGAATACCAGCCATATCTGATATCAAAATGGTATACCGGTATTTCACACCATGGCAGAATGATTGATAATAACATATCTGATGATCTAAATGGTGTCATGTATGCTTTGGCAAGAAGAAAACTCAGTGACCCGAGAATCAATATTTTGCATTGAAGTTGGAATTCAACAGTGGTTCAAAAATTTCTCTCCAGTGATACCAGAGACAGGTATGCTGCTAATTACTGTATATATCCTCGACTTATTTTGGAAGATATAATCTTTTGGCAAGTAAAACAAGACCAGGGATTTTAATGCTGAAGATGGGCGTTTCTTTACTGCCCAGAACAAGTATGTATTAATTCAAAATATGTAGCATGAATATTGTATCAAAAATCAAATTACAATCAACACAAAATTGAAAACTTCATCATATCATGGCCAAATCCCTGCTCTACCAGTATCAGGGCGAGGTCAATCGATTTATAATCTATATGAGTTGCCCAATGTGGATAAGTATTGTATATGTTTAAATACAGTGTACTTTGCTCCAGTGTACAAATATTGTGGAGTACATTTATTGATTACCACTACACTATATTTGATTTCACCATCCAATACATCCACAAATTGAATACAAATTGATTCCAATTTCAATGATCATTATACTGACCCAATAGAGATTTGCAGGGCATTGTGAATATCCAAACAATAGTTTGGCTGTCGCAAAAGGAAAAAATAAATTTGAAGTATTTGAATCTAGCCAATACAGTGTATGATATCATCACTATCATTCCACTCAGAGTTGAAGCAGAAGCCAACTTTTAATATGCCCAAAATGTTATTGGGTGCAGGCAGTTGAAAACTACAAGTGAAATACTTCAAAAAAAAGTGGTTGTTTGACAGTTGGCTAGAAATGATCATTTTCATTTGGTTGGCAATATATCACAAATTCATGCTCTCATATATGCTAACAATTTTGAAATCACAAACGCAGTGAAGAAACAAAAGCTATATAGAATTGCCATGGTTCATGGATTTCTGAAAACATGGCAGGGTACTAAAAGGTCAAGGGCAACTCAGAGGGCATCACATATACATAATAAGTAAATAATCATCATGGGGTATATTTCAGATACACAAGAAACAGTCACAGCATGCTGGTTGACCTTTCAATATACTGGTATTGTGGTGTTTAAAATGTCCAAAAAAACTCCACTCTCGATATCATTATTACAGATTGATCTTCCTGGTTGTGAAATTAATATTTGCAATATCTATTGAATACATGTAATCAACTGTCATACTTGCAAACATTATGATAATAGTTCTGTCATCACTAATTCAAATGCTTATCATTATCTCCATTAAAATGGTGACCTGGGTGATTCTAACTGGAATCAAAACAATGGGAAGACTGATGGTGATGATGATATGAATCAATTGAATAATGCGAATGTTATTGATTAGGCAAAACAGTCTGATATTCATGGTGTCCCAATCATTGCAGACTGAGTTGGATCAGTATGAAAGTCAAAGTGTACAGCAACTCTAGTTATGAGAAATACTATATCTATCAACATACACCAAATACCGCAAAAATGAGTATTTATTCAATAGTAGTGTGGTGATCTCAATTTGATATTTCATTTGGTTTTATATTTCTCCTAATGGGGTAAAATATTTATTTTGTAATTTTCTTGGTGATTATTGGGAAATATTTGATATTGCAGCTATATATTTGATAAAGGCTGTTAATTTATAGTATTAAATATACCCAAATACAGTGCTCATTGGGACAGATTTTATACAATTTTCAAGTTAAGTCTAAAGAGACAATTATATCAAATATGGATACTGCATACAAAAGGTTGGAAATAATGTGACAATAGATATAGCTGATACTAAAATAATTGTTGTAATTGACACTTACCACAACATACAGAAATTTACCACAGTACCAGTTTGATTATTATTTTGACTGTTTTAATTCACATTATAAAGTTAAACTCTTATATTATGATTCCAATTTAACAAATAGCAGTTGCAATATTACACATCACCGAAGGAATATTTTTAAAGGTCAAAATCATATATACGAATCGCCGACATCATAAAATTCAGGATTTCACAATTCATGTATGAAATATTATCTACTAGTTTTTGGACCAATCAAATATCCTGGTGGTATGGGCGATTTCATAATTCGGAGTCAATCTGGACAGTGATGGCTAAATCCATTCTCCTGGCTACCGGAACAGTTGATTTGGAAACAGTTCTGTTTTATTCCGAATTTGAAAAGCAGGCTGTAGGTTGGGATTATTGGTAATAGAAGTTCAATACAGGGAAGAATTTGTGGTTACGATATAGACTACTGTGTGATGTATCCAATCCACTTCCATATGGCCTACTGCAACTGCTGCCAATGTTGGAAATATAGCTCACAAGGATCAATAATGATATCATTACTATAGTACCAGCTACAGCCAAAGATGGCTACAACAGCATATATATCATTCTTTACCCACTAACGATGAGAGTAGGGTGGAAACCAGCCAAAGAAAATGATTGAACTGCCAAAATTGGTACTGGAGTCTTTATTGATATATCGATATGAAAGAGAGAAATTGTGGGTAACAACATTTCCAATCAGGACATATGCTATACCTCAGATTTTTGGAACACCCTGATTGCCCAACTGAGAATCAAATGCTATGATGGCACTGCCTATATTTGCAAAGAGTTAGCAAGATGGGGAATCTGAATACAGTTGTATATTGCTATTTGAAGGTATATAAGGCTAGGTATCCAAAGCTATGGGACCATTTGCTTCTATTGGCAAAAATTATTTATAATACTGTATATATTGACATTCTCAAACCATTTTTACATCAGGTCGATAAGGGATATGAACTAGAATACCAATCAACCTGATGGTATCAACTCTAAATACCCAATGGCAGCCATAAATCTGTCAGAAGGCAGTTATGTTTGCCAAACAAATGCCGTCATATCTCCAACCATTGAGAAAGTAGTTGGAATAAGCTTAAATATATATCATTGTGGAAGCCAATAGGTCTTGTCACCTGAACAATTTCAAAGTATGGAATTCAGTAATCCAGTATACCAGGCTTCTCCTGTTCGGTTATATACATTGTACTAATCAGTGTTAGCAAATCTCAATACCACAATATTTCAACAGTTTGTTGTGGACCATTTCATATTACCCTGATGATCAGTGTCAATATATTCAGGTTGAACACCCAAGCATTATGGAAAATATTCTATTGTTTTAATTTCTTTCATCTGAAATAAATATGGGTCAATTACATTGAACAGAATTCTCCACTGCCATGATTGTTTATGATTGCTGAGAATTGGTAAGATGGTCACTGCAGTCCAGCAAACTTAGTGGATTTCAAAAATAATTCACATCAGTATGTTGAATTATATTTCTCCAAACAATAGACAGATTAGGATCGTTGTTGAGAGATGAATTGTTTTACAGAGGGAATAGTATAATATTCAATATAATACCTTTAGAGCAGAGGTATACATAATTACTAGCATATGTTCCAATTACTATAATATTGCCTAATACTTATTTCACAGCCCAGTGTGATAATACAGAATATATCACTTCAAATAGTAAAGCTACTTTTTATCAGTTACAGCTTGAAAATATTCTGTTTGAAACAACAAATCTAGTCTGTACCAAATAAGGTTTGCAATTACAACACTCTGAAAAATATGCCAACATCCAATTCAAACAAGCTGGTGAATGCACCACTGTGAATAACAAAGATATTTTCTTCTGAACAAAGCTAGACAATGTACTGCTCCATATAGCAAAACTATTCTCTACCGAATACAACAATAGAATACACCACTTTCAATAATAAATTTATTTTCTACAAAATAAAGCTCAATATTATACCAATCTGAACAATAAAAGTTCAACATATACAGCTCCACACTGTGGACCTATTGTCCATCAGAATATTATCAATCGCATCCATGATTGCATAATCAACAATTCTGTGTACCCATTGATTCATTTGTTCTATGAGACTTTTGTTTCAACATATTACTACTTGGGACTTATACAGAATGGTGATAATTGGAAATAAATATTCAATCCATTGGAGTTGATTGACATAAGCAGAGTGAATTCTGAGTGAATTCAGAGGACAATTGACACCAATATTCTCAAGACTGATATAATACCCATACTATCAAAATGTACTTGATATATATTCTAGAAATATATTTGTATATGAACAATTCAATGAAATGATTGAAGGTTCTGTCTTAAGCAATCCATTGAAATACTTGGGATGCTATTGAAACTTTAACAGACCTACCATTAATGTATTGATTCATAGATTCATCAACTAAATACATGTATTTTTGGCAGAAAGCCCAAAACAACATGAATTATAATGACAAGTCAATATGATCTACAATTGCATCAGCAATATCACATGATGATTGCCTAGTCAAGGCTTCAAAATGCATGAATGATATGAACTATGTAGTCTATCAGTATTGCTTGAACAAAATGCACTGATGGGGAAAAGACTACCAATGGACAGAGTTCAATTGTTGGATCTTGGAAGTATCTTTGTATATTGTGAAGCTATTCTGTGCAGAAATTTTAACTCTTAATATTGATCAGTATTAAGCAGATCACAGTGATTCTGTATTGCATTATTTGACTAGAGAGACAAGCTAGTAACACTCACAAATTGCAATATGCATAATATATACCTACCAAAGAAGTGAAATTACACCTCAAGTCATTGGATCTCCAAGTGGAAATGGATGCATATTACATTCATAGTATCTCCAAGTGGTAATGAACACATCTTCTGCACCATATCTTTGATCAGAATTGGACACATGATTAACCTTTTCTATATAGGAGAACAAATTTTATGTTGGACGTTATATTCGTCAGTTTTGAAGGATTGTAGGAAGTAGATCTAGACTTGCATAGGCAACAAAACCAGAAATTGGAATATTATCTAGCATGGCTCCATTCCGCCCCCACCAAAAAGTACTACTGGTGGCCACCAACATGATGTCAGAAAAATGGCAGGCAGAAGGCAATAGCTTCTCACAGAAAAGTAATAAAGAGAATACACTTTCTTTTCACTATACACTGCTTTGCAGCCATTGCATTTGTGTCTCTCATAGCTAGCAATGCAATTCTCAAAGATTTTGTCATCTGACTTGGTGATTGCATGGATTTGCTGTATACATAGATGGAAGACACTACACACAAAGTGGGAGAAGACCCATGTATTGGATAGATAAGCAGGAGCAGTAGTAGTAGTTCTGGCAGAAGAGTAACACAGCAACCATGCATCAATGACTGCTACTAGCATACCACGCCACAAAGGAATGATAGGATGGCACAGTCATTATCTATTGTAAGGGGCAAGCAGAAGTCTCCACTCCTGGATATTCTTGCCCTCGATCAGGATGAAGTTGAAAGCACAAAACTGATATATACAGATACAGTAACAAGTATCTGATTTGGTGTCTGCAGACTGACAATGGAGGCTACATCCCTGAAAATATTGATATTTGGAGATTTTGTATAAGGCCAAGGCTGAAACAGTTCCATTGCAATACTGAATTGTTTAAACAAAATGTATATTCTGTTAGAAATCAAGTAAGGGAAACTAATGGTCTATAGATATTGAGATAAATCTAGCCAATGGGTTTATTCAACAGCTATTATTCCTGATATTATTAGAAATAGGAACAACAACTCGAACCCAGCCACTATTCATATTGGTCCACAAGCTTTTTATGAAACTTACAGAGTTAATGCTGGGTAACAATATTCTGATAGTACAAGTATAGAGTACAGTGCAATATTGTACATTTAGAGAAGAACAGCAATAGCCCATGGGTATATGGAAACACAAGAGTTTATTTGAACTTCTGTCCAGTTCCTTTAAGATTCTTTCTCTTGATAAGATTTACTGGAATTTACAATTGCCAGTATCAATTGATGAGGGCAACTGAAAGTACCGAAATCAACAAAATCACAAGTTGATAATAAACATCTTTTTTCCAAAGAGAGAGATTACTGTTACGCCACACAAAAAACTGTCAATATTGTTGCAAAGGCGGATGGTGATTTGGAACTCAAAGTTGAATAACATATCTTTCACTATGCATACAATTATAAATTGGTGAGAAACATTCCATAGCTGGATGATACTTATCATGTATGGGAAAGCAATAAGAATGACTTAGAATACACATTTCATGAGTATATAGTGCAATCATTCAGTCACTAGAACACATCAAAACTCTTTTTGTTTCTATAACTCCTTAAGTATAAGTTTGAAACTTTATCCTATCCTTTGAAAAAGATTGACTTAATGAGTGATTCTGTAAAATTGACAATGTAGTGCAGATACAGAGTTGTAAAGTTACAACTGCAATTAGTGAGAATCAATCTGAATATGAATGAAAATTGACCAATGTACACCAGTATGACATGCTATCGAAAGAAGACCAACCTGAAATTTCATGGGAGATGACCATTCTGGAATCGGAGACATTACTACTCCACCTTAATTTGATACCAGAAGTAATTGAATAACTCATTATTACTACTACAGTGTACAAGATTTGCTGCCGATGTAAAATATACCTGCTATTTTTCAAACATCAAAAGGACCTAGATGTCAATAGAATCAAGTGCAAGTGAACCGGAGCCTAGAAATAAACAAGATATCACTTGTTATAATACTGGTCTGCATCATTGGAACCACTATCAAATGCATTGAATTCACAATCAACTGTACCTGATAATATCAATTCAGATGACTGAACTCAATTGAAGTGGGCACAAGGTGGGAAATATGCTGTTGAAATGTCAAGCTGCATGCAATATGAACTGACTAGGATCTTTATTGAATATATGAGACCGCTGCAATAGAGTTTTCAGAGATCCAGTTGCATAGAAATCACATGTGCTACATTCATAGTATCCATAATCCTGTATAGAATGCTTACAAATTGAATATATTACAAACAATGCCATTGGTAAGTGGAACATATGAATCAGCCTTAATCATTGTGAGGCTTAGATGGTACAAATATACAGCTTTGGTAAATTTGGAAGGGAAAGATCTTATGTCCCATTGATAAATTGGATACTACAAGTGAGATAAGTATGTAAGAACTGATATCTATTAATAATTGCAACTGAGGGCCTATATACCAGACTCAAGTCAACCATACAGTATTCAATCTAAACCTAGAAGTCGAAAAATACAAAGTCTATCTAGATAACTGATATAAATATTGATCTGGTGCTAATTGATACACCATGTAATGAATACTGACAGCAGAGTCGATTACTGATGAGTTCTGCTGTGTCTTTGGATATCCAAAACAATAGAAACATGTAATTGGAAAAAAAATTCAAATTTAAGAGCTCCCAAGAGCAGTAGCTATAACCAAAATCAGTATATTATTCAATTATAGTAGTGGACAGCTACTGAAATACATTACTAACTATTATAGCCACCTCTGGATACAAGAGACATCATATACCAACCAGAATAGTTGGAAGGCAATCGTTGGTCAGAAGCTACCTTCAAATAATTGCATCAGTTGGTAGCTATATGACTATCTATCCAAGGATTCAGCTATCAATGAATATTGTCTGTATTGTTACAGAAGGTCAGTGGCTTGCAAATAGCAATTCGAGTACTACTCAGCAGACACTATCAGAATCAATTGCATGGATTCTAACAAATGGGAATTCGATTGTATTATTCCAAACCATGCATCAGAAGTATAAGTTTGAAGCATACTGAAAAATATAATGTACAATATAATTAGCTGCCAGAATGTTCTAGGATTCAGTAATATTGACTTAAAGAAATCAGTTTCATTTTGGGGGTTTCATTGTCTTCTCTTTACTGTTTGTCTTTATCTTCTCATATTGGATCCCAATCTGGTACACATTGTGTTGGCATGGGTTTTCCCCACCAACCACTGGAGCTGTAGTTTTCCTGTGCACCAGATCCACTAAAGAGTTACCCTTGAACAGTACTAATCATTAGCAGGATCTATTCAGCTGCACAATTGAATACATGAGTGGGTTACCATTCTTTCCCTCATCATGTATAGATATCTCAGTCTACTATATCTGCTGCTATAGAAAAGAACGATATAATCACAGTTCTGCTGATAGCCAGGTAAGTACCCAGTATACAGTCACTCTATGGAAGTGTGATTGCACTCTTGTGATTATCTTACTTATTTATATATTACTACCATAATTGATAATTAGTCTACTTGATTATCTATTGTTATGTACAACTATGTATACTCTTACTATCATATACAAAGCTGTACTCACTTGTATATTATCATCCCTGCAATTCTAAGTCTTGAACCCTTGACAGAAGTCTTTGTCTACAATCAATTTCATAGGTTATATTCCACTATATAAGGAGCTACCCGGACTAGTACGGCTGCAAAAGCTGTTACCATATTTTCAGAAATTATTGTATTATTTGTAACTCAACTAGCAACTTGAAAAACTGTATTGTCATATTTCAATTGATAACATATTTGTTAGCCCTGCTTGTGCACTTTCCAGATTTCTACAAATCCTGACCTCTGTGGTAATCAGTGCTATTGCAGTTAATAAAATATATCACACTATTTGCAGAAATTTTCTTTCCACAAGCAGATATTCAAGAAAAGATCCAATACATATATAGATGCCCCAGCCCAAAATAAATCAATGAAACCAGTAGATAGAAATTTAAACTGGCAAAACACCATCATCAAAAGAATGAAAAAATATTTACCATCAGGTGGTAGCTATACTTGAATTGAATCAATTGTCTTGCAAACAATATTGCTGGCCCAAAGGATTGCATGATATATTTTGAAATCAACAGACTTTAAAAACATTACTATGACAACTGTCTAGAAATAACCCAGTCAAGGTTTTGGATTTACTAACAACAACTACTTCCAAGAGTTATCAACATTTGCAACAATAACAGAAAGTTCAACCATATCAGGCCTATGGTATATGGAGCTTTTGATAATCTATTGAAAGGTGACTGTAAGTCAAATCCTTGTAGATAGTACTTTGCTCAATATACAGCATGCTGTGGAATAAGTATGGTCAACAAAAGAAACAATAGATTGCATTTTGGTGGTTTATGAATTTCAAAAATGAAGCCTAGTATGGACATCATATCGACATCCTTAGGCAGTACAGAACAGCAAATGACAGAAGAATGGGGTTTTCTCTACAGAAAATCACAAATACAAACAGAATGCAAATAAAATTGGGAAAAAGTCAAGGTTAGAAAGCATCAACTTGTGACTATACTCACAGATATTTGCAAGCACAAATACTGTATTTTGAAAAGTGTCTACTGGTCAGTGCACCTGTAGACTTAAAATAAATGAAGTACATACTCATAGATATCAAAGCACAATTCACCATAGTAGGGAAGAAAGAATCAACATTAAAAATGCAGGTAGGCAAAGTATTAGTATTTGCATGACTTTGTCAAGGGTTTGCAGCTCAGGTATTGAGGGTTCAGTGCTTGGGGTCCTAGGGGTTATAAAAACTGAAAACCTGAAGTTTCAAGAACTGAGAATAGCCTATAGCTAAAGAAATGAAGATTGTATGCAAGCGACTCGACCCAGAATCACCAAATGTGAAAGAAGTGCAAGCTAGGGTTAATTGATTGTTGTACAGATGAGAGAACAAGTGAAGAATGAAACTTATTCTCCACCAAACGCCCAGTTGATGTACCGTGATTCACTCATTCCAAAATACATCCGAACTCCTACTTTCTTTGTACACCTCATTTGCATGATTCTTATGTCTCCTGTGGAAACTGATTTGAAACCTGAATTCATCCTTGTTGTGCATTAGCCTCCTTTCAAAACCTTATTTCATTCTTTTCATACTTGAGCCTTTATTCAAAACCTGATTTCATCAGCGAATGAACCCTGATGTTATTTGCGTCATGCTTCAGCTTTCATTCGGAATCTGATTTCATTCTCATCCTTAATTATCTCATATTATTCACCTATCATCACTCTATGATCCATCGTCACTCAGCACAACCGTGTCAGTAGCTTCCCCTGTTCAATGCCGAGTGCCTACGAGGTTCATGACCTGGGCTTGCCAGGTTGTTTAGTATGAAAGTTGTCAATACCCTAAAGTCCATTCAAATTGTTTGCATGCTCCCAGCTGCGCTGGTTGCACTGTGTCCGCTTCACATGAGATTGTAGTTACCTTTGGAACAGCCTGGAATGATACACCCATTCGACTTCGTACTTCTCATCTCCTTCGACTATCACCTGTGGTGGGAGTTCTTACTCTTGACATGTGAGAGGATTTTGAGTGGCTTTCCCCAAATGGGATACAAGTTGGATATTGTGAATGTGTGGCATGTTGGGTAGTGTGATTCAATAGGCCCAGGGACGAATAACCTCAATGATTTCATATGGCCCGATTCGTTCCCAGATGGGTCTCTGGCTTGGTTGGGTTTTTGATATGTTTTGTGTGTCCAGCAAAATTTTATTGCCGACTTCAAATGATGTGGTGACCATTCGGGACTCATTTGCCTGTTCAGACTGTACGGCCTGGGCCCTGTTCATCTCAACTCTGAGTTAGCTGATGAGTTGTTCCCTCTGATGGACCATCTGCAGGGCGTTGACTGTGCGAATATCATTAGCATAATTTATTGGGTACTGGCTGGAAGTCATTTGTGGATGAAAGCCGCGGTTGCCAAACAACGCAAAGCAATTGGTCATCCCCAAGATATGATTGTCAGCTGTGAATTCTGCCAATTGTAACCACCGGACTGAATTGTTCTCCTGGTAATTTACACAATTTCGGAGATACTGTTCTATTACTGCATTGACACTTTCAGTTTGGCCTTTGGTTTGAGGATGAAATGCTGTTGACAATCTTTGTATGATTGCCAATTATTTGCAGAAGTGATTCCCAAATTCCAATGCGAATTGCAGCCTTCAATCGGATACTATCGTTTCGGGCAGTCTATGCAGTTTGAACACTACTTTGACATACATTTCTCCAAGCTTCTTTCCATCTATTTTGTCAGTTCAGGGTACCAGGTGTCACATCTTCAGTAGGTGATCGACCACTACCTATACTGCTTTGATCCCTTCGCTTTCTTGTAGTCCCACTATGAAGTCCATGCTCAAGTCCTGCAATAGTTGCCCTGGTCCATCTAACAGTTGTAACAAGCCACGAGTCTTTCTGTGGGTTGCATTGCTCTGCTAGCAGATGTGGCAATGTCATATTTAGTAGTCCACATCCTTTCATATTTGGTTACAGGAACGGTTTCGGCTTAGCAGATTGTAGGTTTTTGCTGGGTCTGGGTGTCCCACAACAGGTAAATTGTGGCACTTATGGGTCCACTTGAGCTTATTCTGATTCATTGTTGGAGCATTTTGTCATTCAAAGATTGCTAGTGACTGCTTGTTTTTCGATTGTTCTTTGCTGCTATTGTACAGTCAATGCTGACACACAATTTTTACCCAATTCCATAACTCTTCAGAACAGACTGAGTCATTGTTGAGGTTAACAGTTTCTGCGAAGGCTACTATCAACAACTGGCGTAATTGTTGGTGGAGGCTTTCTGTACTTAGCATGATTTGATGCGTTTTCTTTGCCCCCTTCTTCGGGGGAATGTCTTCAGGCATTCTTGTTAGTGTATTCAGCTTCTGTCCTTGTTTGCTTGGGCTGTATATGATTTAAAACTTGAAATGGAAGAGAAATTCAGACCACCTTGTTTGCCTCTGATTCAACAGCTTCAAAGTCTTGAAGTATTTCAAGTTCTTGTGATCTGTAAAATTTTTGACAGAATGTACTGAACCTTCACACTCAGGCCTCCATGGTTCCAAACTTTTCACTATTGTACCTCATTCATGATTGTGATTGTCATAATCTTCTTTGGTGGGCAAGTGTTTTTTTTAGGAAAGACGGCTACTGGAAAGAATACTCCATAATCATCATACTGAGAGAGAACTCCAGCAGATACATAACTTGAAGTGTCGGTTTCTAGGAGTATTTCTGCTTCGTAGTTAAAATGGGCTCAGACTGCTGCTGACATAATGGCTATTTTGAGTTTGGCAAATGCTACTTCTGATTGGGTCTCCAACGAAATGGTACTAACCATTTTGTACAATTTGTTAGCGGATGTACTACTGTGCTGGAATTCTGAATGAACTGTTGATAGCAGTTCACAAAGCCTAGAATGACTTGGACTTCTGAATGTTTTTCCAGTGCTTTCCAGTTTCTAACTGCTTGGACTTTCTCCAGATCCATTTTGATTCTGTTTACTCTGACAATAAATTATAGGTATTTGACATCTTTCAATTGAAACTCATATTTCTCTGCTTTTAGGTAAAGACTGGCTTCCTTGAGCAATATCAATACTGCTCACATGTATTTCATATATTCTTTTACGTTGCCACTGTAGATAAGGACATCGTCCAAACAGGCTGTGCCAAATATATGCAAGAATGGTCATAATGTATCATTGATGAACTTTTGGAATGATGCTGGTGCGTTGGTAAGTCTGGATGGCATAACTAGGGATTGGAAAAGTCCATAGTGTATCCTGAAAGCCATTTTCCACTCAACCCCTTCTGTGATTCTAATTACATTATATACATTGCAGATGTCTAGTTTGGTATTATAATGGGCTTTCGACAGTCTTAGCAAGTTTTTCTAAATCAATCACCAGGGGTAATGGTTTTTTATCATTCCTTCATTTGGATCTCGGTAATCGACACAGTGGGTTAAGTCTTCCCCCAGTTTTCGACACATGAGGACTGAAGCTCCACACAGTGATGAAGATGACCGGATAAATCCCTTGGACAAGTTCCTCTCTAGCCATTCTTTTAAAACTTGTAGTTCTTCTTGAGATAAACTGTAAATGGGTCCAAATGTTGGAGTAAAGCCATCCTGTAATATAATCTTGTGATTGTAGGGTCGATGTGGTGGCAGAATTTCTGCTATTAACTTACTGAACAAGGGTAGGAACTCATGGTACTCCTCACGGCTGACTTTCTCAAGAGGGTTTTCTTGTAGATCCTTGATTCGTAGGGCTTTGTTGATCTCATGGAGTGTGATGGTACGAACATTGAGTCTGACCTGATTTATTCTTCGTATTAAAGGTGAGGCGGCTACAGCTCAGTTATTCTATTTGGATTTCTCCGGATCTACTGTTGTTTCTAGGTGATTGCCCCATACCCATATACTTGAGTGGTGTTGGCAGTGCTATTGGCAGTAACTGTATTTGAAGCCAATCCTTTGGCTCTGGAATTTAACTGTGACATCATGGAGTTGTAACCATGGCAATCCAAATTGAATGAGGTAATGCCCTGACATTGTAACGAATACTGGTAATTGCTCCTGATGTCATCGTATCCATATGCTTAACTGGGTCCTGCTCATTATGGTGCCTGATTCGATAGGTCTTTCATCAATATCCTCTAACTCTCTTGTTTCTTGAAATTTCTTCTCTTTTAACTGATGATATTGAACAAAATCTTTATCCACAAATACAATCCCTGTGGCTCCACAGTCAATTAGAGCATGTATATCAATTAATCTGTCTCCAATATTCAGCAACATTTCACAACAAGATATTTGCTTTTCATCAAAGACTCCTGAATTTCTTTACTATTAATTGAAAACTGCCAAATTTGATAACATGATTTGACAACTGTAGATACAGGTGATTCATGTCCAGCGCAATGGCTATTCTCATTGCACTGGCTGAAACTTTTTCTCACTTCACTTCCTTCTTCTTTCCCTTCTCCGGATTTTCTTTGAATGTATTGATCTCCAATTGGCCCGAGGCTGCCTTCAAGTTCCTTGGGCATGATGCTGCAAAATGCCTGCTATCCCTGCAGTGGATACATTGCCTTCCTTCCGTTCGCCTTTTCAGCTGTTCAGAGATGATCTTCTTTCCTTTGACTGTGGAAAAGTCTATTGCAGGGGTACCATGGTAGTCTGCTACTGTTCCTGCCAGGGCAGCCAATGGAAAAAATGTGGTGTTGTTTGGGGGTATATATTTCTTTGATCCTGCTGTCCATATTCCAGACCTCATTTCGGCTGCTTAGGCCTGGATCTGTGAACCACATGTTGAACAGAGTTTAACACATTGATCGTCATCCTCTAGTATCTTGGGATATTTCAGGAAGTCTTTGAGTTTATCAGACAAGCCTCTCATGAGGGCATGTCTTTTTGCTGAATCATTCAAGCTATCAACGGGTTCCCAGCTTTGGAAATGTGTAAAATACTGGGAGAATTCTCTGTCATTTTGTCATAATTTGTCAAGTTGACTTTACGCTGTTGCTTGAAAGTCCTGGACTGTACAGGCCAATTGTGACTTATTTAGCAAGGTGCGTAGGCTGTCCAGCTTGACATTGCCAGTTACCTCATTGCAATATGGGTATATTCGGTGGAGGGCTATTCCTTCATGTCTATTGATTGTGTACTTCATCTGGACCTGTTCGTCGTGATATCAGTGTGGGCCTTCTTCCAATTTCGATGCCAACTGGACCTGCCACCCCAAAAGTGCTGTGCTATATGGTTCCGAAAATCACAAAATATTGCAGCCCTCATGGCTGCTGTGCCCCCCTGGCAGTTCCCTACTATTACCACAATTGCCTGCCAGCACAAGCACTCTTTTGACCTCATCCTAATATATGTATCTTTCTTCTCCTACGACCCTCAGCTGTTCTTGTACATCCTCGAGATTTTGCATCAGTTCTTCTGTGTGTCGTGTTGCTGTGTTTCCCAATTATAGTTCTGGATTTGTGATCTTAGCCTGTCGATCTCCATGTGTGCAGACCGGAACTCTTGTTTCGAAGTCCTTGACTGTTTGTTGCATTAATGCCCGCTCTTGGTTTGTGTTCTCTGTGTTTCCACAAAGGTTTTTTTTCATTTGATCAGGGCACAATGAGTTTTTTGAACTTTGTCGATAGTTGTTACCTGGGCAATAATGTATTTGTTTAGTCAGCATACTTGATTTTTGACTTTGGGTTGAGGTGCTGGTAGTGGTTGACATCAGGTATCCTTCATTGAATTTGCCGCTTCCAGGGCTTGTCTTTTGTCTAGCTTGGTGAAATTCATCAGGATTCATATCCCTGATATTTCTTCCTTCATTCGGGAAAGCTCAATGTATTCAACTATTTGTGTTGAAATGCTTCCTCCCATCATTGCAATTGTCAAATGGTAATTAATGTAGGTATTTGTTGATCCTCCACCCGAAGGTTTTTCCTACTTCAAGGCAATTGTTACAGATATGCCTCAAGGTATTGCTTCTCTAATATATCCATCAATCGTTGCCACAAGGAATGTCACATCAGATACACTTATTGGAATTCCAACACATCAATGCCTCATGGCTAATTATTTATTGATGTCTAACTAGATACCAGGGCCGCAGGGTTTTAGGGCTGATTGTCCAGAGTAAACAAAGAATACAATTGCATTCTTGAATACAGTCCAAAAAGGAATTGAATTTTTCCATCTCTCAATTGCAAGTTGAACCGATAACCCACTCATATGGTGTTTCGCAGTCACAGTAGATCATAGCATTCTGAACATTCAAATTCAATTCTGCTATTTTGTTTGACTGTTGTTAGGCTCCTTCTCTATCTGAACAATAACTGATATAAATACAGTGGCCGGTACTTTCGCTCATTTGTCAAAGTAGTTGATAGGTCTATGGCAACTCAAAAGATAGATGATGACAATATGTTGCCAGAAACTGTGCACAATAAATTGGGTTTTCAAAATTGCCTACTGATCAAAACACAATACAGCGAGTATTGCAAGGTCTATGATGAAAATAACAACTGCTCTACTGGGGGTAGTGGCATATATACAACTGACAATATAACTGGTAGAATCAATTTTTGAAATCATTCTTCTGTCAAGGGTTTGTGGATCAAGTATTGACGGTTCAGGGCTTGGATTCCAGGGGTTATGAAAACTAAAATCCAGAAGGTTCAAGAATCGTGAATAGCCTGTAGCTAAAGACACAAAGATTGTATGCCAGACACCCAATCCACAATCACCGAGTGTGAAAGAAGTGAAAGCCACAGCTGATTGATTGTTTCACAGACGAAAGAACAAGTGAAGAAAGAAACTTATCCTCCACCCAACGACCAGTTTATATACAGTGATTCACTTGTTCCATACTACATCTAACCTCCCGCATTCATTGTTCACTTCTATTGCATGATTTCTACATCTTCTGTGAAGACTGATTAAGAACCTAATTGCATTGTCTTGGTGCTTTAGTGTCCGTTCGAAACCTGATTTCATTTCTATCATGTGTTAGCCTTTGTTCAAAACCTGATTTGATTCTCCAATGAAACCTGATATCATTCTCGTTGTGCTTTAGTATTCTATTCGAAATCCAATTTCATGCTTGTTGTGAATCATCCATTGTATTAAACTCCATCATTACTCTGCTATCAATTGTCACTCAGCACTACCATGACATACCTGGTCAAGAGGGTGGAAATGGTCAATACAACGGCAGTATGTTATGTATTTTTCAGGAAAGAATCAAACAAAATTCAGCAGATCTACAACCCAATTCATTCTAAAAATTGCCAATAACTGCAAGAGATACTTTGAATAACAAAGCAAGTTGAAATATGCTGCCAACAGACTAGAAAAAATTGTATTGTTTCAAATTCAACTATATATCAACAAAGTTATTTGGCAAGTGAATCTGAAAACAGCAGTGGAAATATAACATCTAGTTTTGAGGGATTAAGACTTTCAAGCAACAGCCAATAGAGAGCTTGAACAATTTCAACAATGCAATTGGACATTCATCTTGTAATATGGCTAGTTTCAATAGGTGGTAGCAAATATTGTATCAAAACAAACTAGTCAATAAATTCACTTTTAAGTATATACTACCAAAACAATTCAAAGACTTCTTCAAGCCCTGCAATATTGCAGATGGTTTAATATTGTATGCCGGGCTGGGTTGCAAACCAAATGTTTCAATAAGGGCCTGATCAACTGTCAAAGTCAAGACGGTAGATATTGAGCATTAAAAAATCTTGTACACCAATCAACACTATATCCAAACCAGTGATACCCTCAGAAAGATATATGGTAGAATATTAAAGTACTACTTGGCAGGATTCCTAAGCAGTAAAGGAAAAGAGTATTATACTGGAAAATTATCAATATTACAGGGATATATGATAGGAACAATCTTGTGGAAACTCAAGATATTATGCATTAAATTGTCACAGAAAGCTAAAAGCATTATCAGTAAAAGTCAAAGTTAATCGATACAAAAAATACACAGATCATGAATTGCAACAGAAATCAGTCCATGGAAAAGATGAAGAGAATATATTATACATGTCTATTGTCCTCGAAACATATCTCTTGTGCCAATTGATATTAGTTCCACTTTCAATATTTTCTGTTTTCAATTCAGAGAGCAGATATAGAACAAATTTCTATTGAAATCAAGTACTTTGTTGTTAAATAATCATTGAGAATTGAAGATAAAATAGTGAAAACATACACTCTGATCAACTGTGGAGCTTCGGGAATAGTATTTGAAAATGAAGATTGTCTTCACCATCATCGGATGAAGGCAAAATTATCAATAATATTGAGAGAATTTGAAGCAATCAATTGAAGGCCAATCGAATTGGGAACTAATACAACAATATTCAAGTTGGAATTGGAAATACATGAACATTGAAAGCAGTTTAGGCTATTGTACTGAAGTTAGAACAATCTCCAATAGTATTATGAAACTTATTGTTACAATTTCATGATTTTACAAATGAAATTCATAGAATCATTGTTGGATCAAAATGTATCTATTGCATACAATATTGTTAATATCATCAGAGGATATAAGATCTCAATAATCTGAAGTTGGATGTCTGTAATATACCCGCTACATACTCTAGAAGATTCAACAAACCGAAAAAGCTGAAGGTATATACAGTTACCAAGTAGAAAATCAAATATGTTCTGGAAATCAATTATCTACCCAAACAGCCCCAAATGAATATTATATTCAATAAGTACAATAAGGTTCCCCCATCATTTGACCAGAAAATAGCTCAACAATTATCACTCCACCACCTATATTTAGTGTTAGCAACGGTTCCAACCCGGAGCCTCCGGGTCAGGTCCGGGTTGGAACCGACCTGATTCCAAATCAACGGTTCAGGTCGTCAGTAGAACCGAACCAGAAAGAACGGTCCGGGTTGACTCCACATTTTGGAACCGCCCAAATTCCCAGGTTGTTAGACAGGTCCAAAAGCGGGTTCATACTATTGCACATGCGACTTTTGATATTCTCAATTGAATCGAATGAGCGATTTTTGTTTGCAATTTTGCCCGTCATTAAACTCACTTCAGTTAAATTCAATATTATAACTACAATTTATTAAATATGTATCATAACCTGGCAGTTTAACTTTGTAACAAGAACAAAGACGGCCAAAACTATGTTTACACTTAAGTTGTAGTAAATTCCAGTATGTTGTAGTATGTGTCAATTACCACAAATATTTTAGTATCAATAATTTCTATTATCATATTATTGCCTACCTTTCGCACATTTTATTCATATTTATTTAATCTTACCTTTAAAATTAACTCGAAAAATGCGGAAATAATATCACAATGGGCCTAGCATTTGTGTTTCTCTAATATATTGTCTTAACGGCCTTTTCATTATATATGCATGAAATATAAAACATTTCTCAATAGTGACCAAGAAAATTGCAAAATAAAGATACCTATGCTCCATTACAAGAAACCGAAAACCAAAAGAAATATAAAATAATGATCACCGCTCTACCGTCGTTTATTCCCTGACTTATTGCGTTTTTGCTGTGTGTTGATGGGCGCAGGGTCCATAACGATCAGAGTTGCTGTGCGATTGCACTTTCGAACTGGCCTGATAAAGCCTGCGATATTAGGGGCAGCATGTACATATGGCTGTTCTGCCTCATCAATCACATCAGATTCATTGCATATATGCATATCATCTTCATCGTCAGCCGCTCCATCGTTTTCATCATCGTTTGGATCGTCCAAGTCACCGTTCCAATGGAGCCAATCATCAGTATCAGAATTCGTTTCGGAAGAACTATCATCATCACTTTGGGTAGGATGGCGATCTATCCTACATATTCGTTGGATGTTGAGAACTTTGGTTTTGCCACCAGGGAGGTCGATCTGTGATAAGGACGGTGGAAGTGGAGATTTTTCAGTCATTTTGAATGCTGCAACACCATCATGTTCAAAGGCTGACCAGGATGCTTTAACTGTCTCTTCAGTGTCTGAAATGTAACCCATGGCAGTCATTTGCTTATTCTGGGCGCGTGATGCCTTCTGAGTTGCACGTAGGTGTTCACTGCCCTGCCAAATCTCCAAAAAGTCATGAACCTTGACCATCCGATGCAGCTTTCTTTCCTCAGTGTCTTTTTTGATTTCAGAATCGTTATCAGATATTGATGAATGTATTTGTGATGTATCACCGGCCAAAAAACCAAGATTACTTCTCGCAAACTGGCGAACAACCACTTTTTCTCGAAGTGTTTCACCTGTAGTTTTTGACTGCCTCCACCCTATGACATCTGGGCCAAGTGAAAAGCTGGCTTCCACTCCAACCCCGTGTGGCATGATTGAGAAGATGTCCCGTGCTATATTGGCTAGATCGGTATACTTCGTGTTCATCATTTCTTGCTGTCGCCACCAATCAGTTACGTCGGGTATCCAAAAAGCCCTGCTAATCTCGGTGGGGTCGGAATGATAATCATTAAGATTGGGATTAATTTATCCCCAATTTTTAAGTATCTCGGGTGGTGAATTCAAATAGAGTGTAGTGGCCGTCAATAAACGTGCTGCGCGATCGCTATGCCCGGGAGTACATTCCGCCGTGTTTGCAGGTGTAAAATACTCATTATCACTGGACAAATCATATGGATCATAAGTCGATTGGCCTGGCCCTGACACTGCAATGGAGGCGAATAAGTTATGATTCGATACTGGTTGAGGTTTTCCGGCAGCCTTAAATTGGTTTTTGGTGCAGTATTTGTGCTCCACATATTTTATGAATGCATCCTTGTACTGGGCAGTGAAGGAACCCTCATCCTCAGGATTAACATCCATAGCCTTGTCCCACTTCCAAAATGATCGCAACTTCCGAAAAGAATCGAGGATTTGTGCTGCAATGAGGAGCATGCCTGTCTCTGGTGTTACTTTGGAGTAATATTTGGACAGCTTTTGGCGTGCAAACTTCAAAGCAAAGTATAGATCCTCTTTGCACTGAGTTTTCTTCTTTGCCAAAGCACGCATTACGCCATCTAAATGATCGAATCTATCATTGTATATTGTGATGACATGGTGTAAGGTAACTGTACGCCGTTTCGACATCCAAAGTGTGCAGTAACGAAATGGTCTCAGCACCTCCGTTACGTATTTGACAATAATCCATTCGTCTTCAGTTGTAAATAAAGGCCGGTAATCACGGTAATTAGGATTTTTCAGCCACTCGCATGTAAACTCTCGCAATCTGTACGCCCGCTCTAGTAATTCCAGAGTTGAATTCCACCGTGTTTTTACATCCATGGTAGGCAGTACTGCAATTCTGACTTTGGATTTCTGGCAGTTGAGAAACTCATTACGTCTTCCAGGAGTCAGAGTAATCAATACCGCAAGCATTCTCTGCTATTTCAAAAGTCAGTATTCAGAATCAATGTGTAGATAACATGCAGTAACTACCTGTTCAATTATCTTAGCTAATCCAGGCGTCATGGCTGCTACCTTAGAGATTCTTGCATTTCCGGACTTCTGCAGCTTTTGGCTTTTAGTTAATGCTGTGCTCTCATTTTCTCCAAATTGCTCGTCACGCTCATTTGCTTCCCATGACTTCGTTCGCCCTTTCACCCCCAGACTACTCATAAATGCCCCTAAAGAAAGCTGAATGACATGCGCCATGCATGGTAAATGGTTTTGTAATGCCGACCATTCAATTCCAGAGGTTTCGAGTGTCGATTGTAGCTCCCGAGTCATTGAATAATTGGATGAGGCAATATCCGTGGTTATACCGAGCAATCGACCGTCTGTAAGGCTGGAACGCTCAAGTACCTCCTTCAAATGCTCGGCCAGTCGCTCACCTGTGTGTTTGCCTTTAACCTATAGTTGTTTGTCAGCGGTACAAAATATCAAAACCAAGTGGCCACAAACCTCATCGAATGCAAGCTGTACTTCTCGAAGGCACCAGTTGAGATCAATATAATAGCCAATGACCGACACAATCGTCAATTTATTGGTTGATGTCCATCCATCTAACGCTACACTGACTTTATTTTTTGTTGGCAACTGCTTTTTGATTGCATCAATTGTGAGGGAGTATTCTCTTCGGCAAATATTACTGAGAGTACTGGCAGAGGGAAGAATCAAATCGCATCGTAATACATTGAACGTTCGTCGTAACTCCAGGATCGTTATAGCGTTCCATGGAATGTGAGCAGAAACCAATCGTAGCATCAAATAGCGGTTCCAGGTTTCTTGGTTGAATTCAAGAGTTGTAAAGTCATTATCTGCCAATTTTGTACGTTCTATCTGTTAAAATTGTGAGTATGGTCAGCGATTTCAATCAGCCTGTGTTTGATGGGAACTACTTGCCACCATAACACCCTGACTGTCTTTCTTCTTCAGTACAGCTAAAGCTTGCTCATCACCAGCTGTATCTGTCAATAAGGAAACGTCTGATTCTGTTAACTTATTGAGCTCTGCTTTGTGTGTCTTTGATTGGAGGTGTTTCGCCATAGTACTTGCTCCATTCTCGGATGGATGTACCAGAACTGTGTGACAAACGATACAAATGACGCCGGGGCAGCCATTTCGGTTTTTGCGCAATGTTTGTAGAATCGCCATGCCGCTGCATGCCGGGAGCCGCTCCACACAATTGTAGTCTTTGTTTCCACATTCATGGAGGTTCACCATTTATCGAACACTATTTGCAATATTTCATCAGTCAAATATCGTATAAACACACGTTCTTCCTTTGTGGAGTACATTATTTCGAGTGAGGATGTATCAATGCACTTTGCAGCAGCCATTGAAGAAGCGTTTGAAGGGAATATTAAAGCAGAATATGAAGGACTTTAAACTGTACTGCCGTCAAAAATATTGATTTATGCAATGATTTGTGGATGTCTTATATACCTGCTTCAACAGACCGTTCGTAGGAAGAAATAATGGACAGTATGTTAGTAATAATCATTTGTCGATAAAGGCAGTCAAAACTACAATAAAACTAGTGCAGCCGAAAAAACCCCACGCACTAGAGAATTGTGTGAACGAAAATCGTTGACGCTCTGTCGATGCTCACTTTTACTCCTGCAGCCTACATGTTTGTCGCACAATTGCTCTCTATTTGGTTGTAAAATCGGGCTTTCATGCTTATTTGACAAGAATATACCTTGTGATACAGATAAATCGTAATTTAATTCGTTCAATTCAGTGGCTACTCAATGAATCACTTACAACTGATTTTTAGATCGAGGCCGACAATACTCCGATTACACTAATGCAATGCATCTGTTCCCTCCCGTGCTCAAAATTGTGTAACTAAAAATTGTTGATGCTCCATTGACACTCACTTTTAGTCCTGCAGTCTATGTGTCATATTGTGCAAAAACAATAGGTATGATTGTAATGGCAGACTTTCACACATATTCAATAAGAATATGCCATGAAATACGGATTAATCGTGATTTAATGTCTCCAAGCTCGGTTACCAAGGTTGCTCAAGTGCATCAGTAAAAATCGATTTACCGATAAAGACTGTCAAAACTGCAATTAAACTAATGGAGCTTACAAAACTTAACACGCTAGAGATGTTGTGTGACCAAAAATCGTTGACGCTCCATTGACGCTCACTTTTACTCCTGCAGCGTACATGTCATATTGCTGGATTGCACTTTATATGATTGTAAAGGCCGGCTTTCATGCTTATTCCACAGGATTATTTCTCGCGATACAGATAAGTCGTGATTTAATTCCTTCCATTCCGACGTTACTCGGATAAATTGCATACCACTGCTTTATCAATAAAGGCAGCCAATTCTCTGATAACACTAATGCACTGCATCTATTCCCTCCCGTGCCCAATAGTGTGTGACCAAAAATCGTTGACGCTCCGTTGACGCTCATTTTTATTCCTGCAGTCTATGTGTCTTGTCGCACCATTGCACTGTCTTTGATCATCAAAGTTGGCTTTCCTGCATATTTGACAGGAATACACCTCGCGATACACATAACTCATGATTTAATTCCTTCCATTTCGACGTTACTCGGATAAATTGCACGCCACTACTTTGTCGATAAAGGCAGCCAATACACTGATAACACTAATACACTACATCTGTTCCCTCCCGTGCCCAATATTGTGTGACCAAAAATCGTTGACGCTCCGTTGACGCTCACTTTTACTCGTGCAGTCTACGTGTCTTGTCGGACCATTAACACTTTTTGATTGTAAAAGTTGGCTCTCCTGCATATTTGACAAGAATGCACCTCGCGATACTGATAACTCGTGATTTGATTCCTTCCATTTAGACGTTACTCGATAAATTGCACGCCACTGCTTTGTCGATAAAGGCAGCCAATTCTCTGATAACACTAATGCACTGCATCTATTCCCTCCCGTACCCAATATTGTGTGACCAAAAATCGTTGACGCTCCATTGACGCTCACTTTTACTCCTGCAGCCTATGTGTCTTGTCGCACCATTGCACTCTATTTGATTGTAAAAGCTGACTTTGTGGTTATTTGACAACATTGTATCTCGCAATACAGATAAATTGTGATTTAATTCGTTCAATTCAGTGGCTACTTCGATGAATTGGTTACAACTGATATCTCGATAATGATATTGTTATCTATTTATGAGCAGTTATAATACCTGTTTCAATATGACTATATTCTATGCATAATGGTACTAGTATTTGACATTTGATGGACAGTTTGCCTAGCTGTTGAAATATATTTGGTAGTATTATCTCGCTTTCGACCGGCTTTGCGCGGCATAATGGTAATGACGTGAGTGTGTATTATAAATAGCCCACTTTCGTCATTCAGCTGGTTGTGCCAAATATTCATGGTCATCGATGAGGTCTTTGTGAGATCGCCATCATGTGTACTGGGCCTGAGCGGCTGCTTATGCAGTTGGAGTTTCATTTAAATCATTGATAACGGCTGTCTTCTAATTGGATCATCTTGTGATCAGACCGCAACTAGTGAGACAAATATAACAACAATGATGTAAAATTCAGGTGGCATATTATGTATCAATTACGTTTTTACTCTCATACTTAAAATAATAATTATCAATATAAGCAAGCTGATAGGCGGTGTATCTCGCATATCTGGCGTGGTCAAAGTTTATACATCCGGTTCTATCCCTGCACATGCACAGACTATTTTTTCAGGTGTCACAGAGATCATAAAAAACTAACAAATACAAAATAGAACTAAAACCGCATTTAGGATTGAAAAACTGTCGAAAATAGCATTATGACAATCCATGACTATATGATGATCTATGCTTATGGGCCATCATGCTCGGTACCCATATGTTCAGACATCTGTACAACAATTAGTGGGGGACAAAGCATACAAGGGAAAATTTCGTACTGATTCAACTGTTTCTACTGGCGTGAATTCAACAGGTTTCCCAATTCCTCATAGCAAATGACTAGTTCCCGGAGGAGAGGGTGGTTGGGCCATAGATGAAGTGGCAGGATTTGAAATTGTGTTTGGAGTTAACACAGCCGGAACCTTCAATTCAGCAGTGCCGTACTTTCTGTCCCGCTCGCGAAAGTAATCTTCTGCATCTGCCATCCCGGAGTTGTCAATTCCTCAAGATTCATTCGATTCGTGCGAAAGGTGTTCAGCCGTTCCTGCACTGATTCGTTGATTGTGCCAACCACCCAGTCAGGTTCGTCGTCATCACTCAGCTCTGCATACCCATTGTCCTCTCCATCTTCTTCCTCATCTTTATCATCTTCCTCATCTGAAGTTGCAACATCATCAACACTATCTCCAATTGCTTCCAACATCTCTTCAAATGTCATTTTAGTTGTATCAGCCACCGCTCTTTTCAACATAGTATCTTGCTCTCTCTCTACCGCTGCTTCCGCTTCTGCAATCCTCTTTCTTGCTGGTGCTGTTTTCACTCTCCACAAATTCCTCAATCCACTTCTCCTTTGCTTCCTTGTTCACGAAGTTTGATTCCGGTCTGCGC
>WHVE01001123.1:0-30197 GCA_015178995.1 Trichophaea hybrida
CCCGTCTCTGTTGAACAGGTTCATGGGTTATAGTTTGTGTGTTGTCTAAGATCTCGGCCGTATGGCACATGACATACGAGAAGCAGTTAGTCACTTCTTCTTTTCTCTCCTTCTTTTCTTTAGTTCTCGAGATACGAATATACAGATTGTACGAGTTTCTCCTCCACCTGACGGCAGGGCTTCAACAGGTTATGAGCCCGGCTGCGTCCATCTAGATCGACCTCTACAGCATAGAGTGTGAATAAGACAAGCTCCGGATTTTTTCGAAGCGTACGTGGAGTACGACCCCTATTCGCCATGACTTCGACAGCTACGAAGCTCAATGAGCGAAACTATAGAGAGTGGGTCATTGGAGCCGAAGCATCACTGCGAGGGCAAGGGCATTGGAAATATGCGACTGGCGAGATGCGAGTACCAAGGCCTCCGATAGTGCCATCGTCGGTAACTCGAAAAACCCCGACACGGACATCGGTATCTGCATCGGAAGACAGTCAAGCCTCGGATACTCCAACTTCGACACCGACTGCAACTACCTTATCACTGATTGGCAAGGATCCTCGAGATCCGGATTATGACTTCATGCCCCAATCAGATGATCCAGGATTCTTCAGCGACTATTATAACTTCCTACGTGATTGGGATAAGTGGCAATTGAACAACGACAAGGCATTAGGTGGGATCCAGAGCTTGTTAGAGCCGACCATCGAGAAATAGTACGTTACGATCAAGGAACCGAGAGCACTCTGGAACAGAATCAAGGATGACTTCGAGTCGGTTATGAAGATCGATGGCCATTATCAACAAGTGAAATTGCAAGAGTGCAAACTTGAATCTTATTCGTCAGTCTTGGAATGGATCTCGGCCCAGGACGCCATAATCAGAGAATTAGAAATGTGCGACATCCCGATCAACGATACCTGCCGGAAGTTTTACATCATGTCCAACCTTCCGAAAACCGACGAATGGAGGACGTACAAGACCACCCTGAAGCTTAGTGGCAAGACGGATACTGCTGCAAGCATAATCACTCACCTACAATCATTGGAGGCCGACCTCCGGCGAGATAAAGGCATCGAGCCTGGTGCAGCACTATTCGTCTTTAAGAAAGGCAGTGGCAAGAAAGATTCGAACTCGAACTCGAAGAGACATTATGATGTGACTTGTTACGGATGCGTCAGAAAAGGACATAAAAAACAAGATTGTCCGAGCAAGGATATGTGGGCTGCATATGCAGAAAAGACAAAGAAAGACGACGCGAATTTGGCCTCGGCGACTCCAGCCTCGAATAACGATACAGAATCATTTCTATTTCTAATAACTCCTCAAGAGATCACATCCGTCATCACTGTCGATGTGGCTTGGACGAATCGACCTGCAGAATACTGGGTACAGGATACGGGAGCTACGAATCACGTCACTGGTAATCGACACCTATTCGAGTCCTTCTAACCAATGCCAAAGGGGGAGCATCAAGTGAAAACTGCAAGCAACTCCCTTATCGATGCCGTTGGTACTGGCATCATAAGCTTCTGGGCCGAAAGACCGAATGCGAAACCGGTCAAAGTCACCCTCCATCATGTTCTATATGTGCCAGCCTGCGGTACAAACAACCTCCTAAGCGTGATTCAACTGATGAAGAAAGGAGTCCAATTCAGCTTCACACTGGAGAAGGGAGCTGTAGCCACTTTCGGTTCAGCACTTGTTTACCATGCCCCATTGGTGAATGATGTCTTTATGCTCCGCACCTTTTCAATTAAGACGTCAAAAGCATCAGTGGCAGTTCTAGACGCCCTGAACCCAGTTGCCGAAGTCGCGGAAGTCTACTCCAACATCTGGCAGACGGCCAACGAAAAACATATATTTGTGAGGCACACTCGGCTTGGGCATTTATCTCTCCCAGCCATCAAACATTTGCCGAGTATCACCAAGGGCATTCAGTTACACGCCAAGAGCCCGTCGGAATGCGTCTGCGAAGCCTGTATAATGGGAAAAATGATTCGGAAACCCTTCGAGCCACTTAAGCCCGAAGATAAGATCAAAACCCGGCCCCTGGAACTGATCCATTCCGATGTCATCGGCCCAATGCAATCTCAGACGATGAGTGGCTACCGATACATTATCATGTTCACGGACGACTATTCGAGGTACACCGAGGTTTATTTCATGAAGGCTAAATCCGAGGCTCCGGCGATGTTTAAGGAATATGTGGCCAAGGTGGAGAAGCAGCATCCGAAGAAGAAGGTATGTCGAATTAGAGTTGATGGTGGAGGGGAGTATGGAAGCCGAGAGAAATTTGTTGAATATCTGGCAGAAGAAGGAATAACTAGGGATGTATCAGCACCCTACTCACAACAACAGAATGGCCTCTCGGAGAGATGCAATCGCTCGGTAATGAATCCAGCGCGATCAATGCTCAAACATGCGGGAATGCCTAACAAACTTTGGGCCGAAGCCGTATCCACGGCGGTATACATCAAGAATCGGCTACCCACCAGAGCAACTCCAAATTCGACCCCGTTCGAGAGATGGAATCGGAAGAAGCCCGATATTTCACATCTCCGAACCTTCGGCAGCTTAGCATTTGCTTGGGTCCACGGCGATCTACGAAAGAAACTTGATAACCACGCCTACAAATGTGTGCTTCTTGGCTACTCGGCGGAAACGACGACACAATATAGAGTTATGGACATCTCTTCCGGCCGGGTTTTCATGGCCCGAGACGTCAAGTTCGAAGAATCGACCCTCTACGATCAGCTCCTGAAATCGCAGAAACATACGAAAGTCATTCTTGAGCCAGCCGAACCTCCTGATAATTAATCTTGGGTTGAACAACCACAGCAAAAGGTGACGGTTCAGCAGCAGAAGAGGGATGTTATTGACGATTACGAGGATGGAGACCTGACGCCACCCCCGGAAACTCCAGAGCCTTGGGAAACTTCTGGAACTCCCGAACTGACATCCCGAATGGTCCGAGAGCTCAAAAGTAATCTCAATTGGGAGACTCCGGCCTCGTCGTCTCGGACTCGACAGGGAGCAAGCACGGAAAATATCAGCGTAGCCATGATGATCGAGCCTGGACCGAAGACATAGCAGGCCGCGATGGAAGCCGAAGACTCGGATCAGTGGAAAGAAGCCATTGGAAAGGAAGTTGCTTCCATGGAAGATCATGAGGTGTTGACGTTTGTGGAGAAAGTTCCGGAAGGTGCTAGTATGATTCAGAGCCGATGGGTTATGGGAAGGAAACTCCTTGCAAATGGACAGATTGACAAATGGAAGGTTAGGCTCGTCGGCCGTGGAGACCAACAGAAACCTGGCGATTACAATGATATCACTTCACCGGTCATCAATTCGGCCTCAATTCGACTTGCTCTTGGCCTGGCGGCCAAGCACAACCTTAAAATCGCAGTGCTCGACATCCCGAAGGCATTTCTCGGCTGCCCATTGAATGAGACCATCTACATGCGGCTTCCGGATGGAGAATGGCCGGATCTGCATGGCCGAGCCTGCCCAGTTGTGAAGTTAAATAAGACCTTGAACGGCATCAAACAGGCGAATCAGGAGTATTACGAAGAAGTGTTCGATTATATTGTTGACGATCTCGGCCTCAAGGCATCGGTTGCAGCACCTGGCCTATTCCATGGAGGCAAGCTCGGATCGAAAGACGGCGTCCTGATTCCCGTATACGTTGACGACATTATGATCACTGGAAGCACAGGACTCGTAAACTCGATTGTGTCTCGGCTTCATGATCGGTTCCAACCAGCTGGTCAGGCTCCAGTATCCGACACCGTCCAGTATCTTGGCATGACCATAACCCAAGATCGCGAGAATCGCTCATTTACGATCAACCATATTGGTTTCATTAACCGTGTTCTCAACCGATTTGAGATGACCGATTCCAGAAAGCGCTCGACTGCAATGGAAGTCGGCTACAAGCCTCACGCCTTAAGAGAAGAAGACGGTGAGAAGCCGTACCCGGACATCACAAGTTATCAGAAGGCGATCGGCTCTCTTCTCTATGTAGCACTCGACACTCGGCCTGATATCACGTACGCCACTACTGTTCTAGGCCGATATGTGGCTCAGCCATCGGTACTCCATTGGGAAGCAGTAAAGCATTTACTCCGGTATCTCCGAGGCGCCTCTGACTACAAACTGACGATCTATTCCGGCCAGTCCCCGACTCCGGAATCGTCAATCCTGAGCTACGCGGATGCGGACTTGGGGGGAGAAATTGACAAGAGTACGTCCACATCGGGCATCGTTGTTTACGCCCTCGGCATCCTCGTCATTTGGAAGTCAAAGACCCAGACCTTAGTGGCCCAATCGACGATGCAAGCCGAAATGATTGCGACTGCATACGGCAAGGTTCAAGTTGACTGGCTCCAAGACGTCATCTCCGAGATTGGACTCGGCATCGGAATTGCCAAACAGATCCTTAACGACGGTTTAAACTGCGTCACCACTCTCAACTCAGGCAATTTCCAATCCGAAAGTCGGCATTTACGGTTGAGATTTCATTCAATTCATGAAGCCGTCGCCAAGAGAGATCTCGAGATTAGGCATATCCCGGGCACTGAGATGCGGGCCGATGCCCTGACCAAAGTACTGGGAGGAGTGAAGCTTGGGGAGTTCGTGAAAGAAATTGGGCTTAGATAAGCATGGATGGAAATCGAGTTTGGATTTTGGAATGGACGTATTTGGTATGGAATGGACGGTTTTGGTTTGGAATTTCTGGAGGAGGCATAGGTTTCTTTTGGTTTATATATTGGTTTTTTACTAATGATCTATATCTTCTTTATTAGTTCTTTTTATGTACTGCCAGTCGTGATCTAGCCAAAGGGGAGTGTTGAACAGGTTCATAGGTTATGGTTCGTGTGTTGTCTAAGATCTCGGCCGTATGGCACGTGACTTACGAGAAGCAGTTAGTCACTTCTTCTTTTCTCTCCTTCTTTTCTTTAGTTCTCGAGATACGAATATACAGATTGTACGAGTTTCTCCTCCACCTGACGGTACGGCTTCAACAGTCTCTACCGTCTCCGCCTCCAATATCCAGATTGCTTTCACAGGAAAGTTCTCTGGAGACCGCCTCCAGTTTAACACCTAGAAAATAGGTGTGGAACGGTTCCTCTCCAGCTCCGAAAGGAGCTTTGTCACCCCCGCCTCCGCAGTCGTTTGGGTCCTCGGTCTCCTAGAAGGAACCGCAGCCACCCACGCTGCAACCTAGTTAGTTAGCGAATTCGCTACCACCACCTCCACCGCCACCGCCGCCGTATCCGCCGTCCTCTCCCGACTCGCCTCCGAGTTTCATGATCCTAACACGATCAGAGACTCCACACTCGCCTTCACCCTCCTACGACAGAAGTCCCAGCGATGGCTAGACTTCGCCATCGAGTTCTCCCGCCTGGCCACCCTGGCCGAAACTCCTGCTCCCCTCATGGCCGCACAAGCAATTGTGGCCATGAACAAAGACCTCCGGACGGAAATCCGGAAACACCTCAAGACCCGGCTGGGTCAACCCCTCCTAGAACGGCTCTCCTAGGCAGACCTTCGATCTGTCGCCGCTCTTGTAGACCCCGACGTGGTCTACACCATCAAAGCACCCTCGGTCCCCGGCTCCACCGGGAAAAGCACCCCCGTCTCCGCCTCGTCTAGAACCTTCCAGCAATCCGCCTCCCGACCTCCCCTCCTCCGGCTGCCATGTCTCCGCAAGCGAGACACGGCACAAACCAAGTACCTCGGACCCACCAATGTCCGCAAAACCGACGGTACCTACGGTCCTCCCCTCCCTCTCCGAGCTCTCCTTGACAAGGATAAGATCTGCTTCTCTTGTCGCCACGACATGAGAGCACACGGCCCCCCTCCCCCAGGCTTCACCGGTGACGGATATATCACTAGGTGGACCCGCCCAACACCCGCCTCCGCCGCCTCCACCGAACCCTCGTCCTGTTAGGACACCCGGCCGCACAGTCCAGCGGTTCCGGACCCATCTTCCGACTTCTTTCTTTCTGGTAACGCAGCCTCGCCTTCCGTCGCACTCTCCGCGTTGAAACCCTCGCTTACTTCTGAAACCCCTATAGTTCCCATTTTCGCCTGTGGTACTGCTAAGGTGGAGGAAAAAGCTTTGGTGGATACTGGTGCAGGCGCTGTGTTCATAGACTATAATTATATGAAGAAACTTTCCCTGGCTTCATCGAAACTTGTGACCCCTATTAAACTCACAATGATCGATGGATCATCTCCACCCTCGTCCCGCATCGAACTTTACTGCACGTTCGCTCTGCAAATCCGTGACCATTACTTTCCGGTCAAGGCTCTAGTCACATGGCTAGACCCGGCTCACCCCATCGTCCTCGGCATGCCATTTATCAAGAAATACATGCCCGAGATTCCTTCCACCATTAATAGATTAGGAAGCACAATCTCACCCCCCCCTTTCTGCCCCACCTCTCCCTTGGCCAACCTCGCTCGAGGAAGGTCACCACCCCGGTCCACCATGTTGGAAAACCTGCCCGTTGTCAGCCCGACCTCTGCTCCTGTCCCTCGTGACACCGCTATTCCTGTGGAAATGAGCAACCGCCCCCAAGCCCTGTCGGCATCCGCCAAAGCCTCCTCAGTCCCTGACGCACCTCCGAGCATGCCGGAGCATACTGACTTTTTCCCCGACCTCATCCCCGCCCCTTCGGTAGTCGCATTCGCGGCCACCACCATCGACGATCCCGCCACCCTGCTACCCGCCTCCAGCAATGGGGGGGGGTATTCTCCTTTGGACCTTGCTGTCGCCGTTGACGCAGAACGTTTAAGACGTCACAACGCGCACACCCGCATCCTCGCCGCCTCCGCCCAAGCTCACGAGTTCAATCAAGCAATACTCGAAGCTTACCTCCAGGAACAAGAAGACTCCATGTTCACCGAGTCCCTTGCCCCTTCCCCCACCCCCATCACCCTCCCCGCGAAGTACCAAGACTTCGCAGACATTTTCGAGCTCGACTACACCAAGTCGCCCCCGCTCCACTCCCACGGTGTTGAGTGCACCATCAACAACCACCTCCCTCTCCCTCCGCCAGCAACCCCATACCCTTTGGGGGTCAAAGACAAGCTGGAGGAGCAAACCCAATTGAGCGAACTGCTCCACCTCGGCCGTGTCGGCCCATCTTCGTCCCAAACCGCCGCACCCGCTTTCTTCGTCAACAAACAATGTCGAAAGTGTGGTCAACTTAAGTGCACCTGCTCAAAAATGGCGATCTACCTGCCGTGCCGAAAGGACGTCGATTCACCGGAACTGGCCAGGCTCATCTGCGTGCATGTTATTTGCAAGCATGGTGTGCCTGCCAACATTGTCACCGATCGAGGAGGCCAATTTACAAGCCGATTCTGGACGAGGGTATGTTCCCATATGAGCACTGACCACTGACTCTATACCACCTTCCACCCACCGACAGACGGCCAGACGGAGAGGCAGAATCAGACGATGGAGCAGTACCTCCAAGCCCTTGGCAACTACGCGCAGGATAACTGGGTTGAACTCTGCCCATTTGCCGAGATTGCATACAACAACTCCGTACACCACTCAACGAGGATGACCCGCTTCTGGGCCAATTACAACTACCATCCGCCCTTGCACGTCAAGGATCCGAAGGCCCCTTCCAACATGAGGTCAGAGATCCAAGCAGAGGCAATGACGGCGGCGCCAGCCGAAACCCACCACAAACTCCGCGAGAACTTACTGGAGGCCCAGGAGTGGCAGGCCAAATATGCTGAAGCCAAAGAAGTCACCTTCGAGGTCGGAGATAAAGTTTGGATCTCGACGGGAAACATCCCTACGACGAGGCCATCTAAGAAACTGGATTATAAGAGAGCAGGCCCATATACGGTAAGTAAGGTCATCAATGGGAACGTTGACAAACTAGACCTTCTGAGAACGATGCAAATCCATGACATCTTCCACGCCTCTCTGCGCGACTCACACACGGCACCAATCGCCGGCCAGCCGCCATCAGAGTATCAGCCGACGATAGTCGACGACTCTGATGAATGGGTGATCGAACCAATCATTGACTCTAAATGACGTTATCGACGTCTCCACTACTTAGTTCAGTGGGCAGGCTACAACTACATCCGAACGAGCTGGGAGCTGGCTGAAAACCTCGAGAACACTCAAGAACAAGTTGACCGTTTCCTTCGGGAAAATCTGAATAAACCCCGAAGGTAATTGGAAAACCACTACACGAAGGATTTGGAGGATTGGAGGAATTTGGCCAAAATTGGCGATTTTGAGTTTCCCCTCGTCTTGATTCTTCTCTTCTTAGGGATTTTGGCCCTGTACAAATGGTGTCGGCACGGGTTTTACCACCTACCACTGGAGGTGGATTTCCCCCTGCACCGAATCCGCCATGAAGCTGCCTGGTTGGCTCTGATCGATTGTGGGACTTATGATGACGGGCGACGCCTATACAAAGGTGCACGAACCTGGACTTTACTTCTTCTTCATGTATATATATATGTAGCAGCCCAGGAGGTCTGCGCCGAGAGAGGAGGATGATATAACGGCAGACGTCAGGCCTTAGGAGTTAGGGTTGCGGCTGCCAGCAAGGCTAAGAGCCAAGGCTGGATAAGCACCAACCTTAAGTAGACTCTGCACGGCTGCCATCATACGGTAGTGACTATCTTACTTATACACAATCATACCAAATCACTTATTCTCGTTTGCAACCGTACCGACCCCAATTGACATATGAGCCAGTACGAAGCTTTATCAGCCTGTACTCGCCCTTACATCCTTGACAGCCTTTTTGACAGCTTTCCTTGCCTCCTTAGCACTTGCTTGGTCTGCCCCACCTGTCTTAAAACTTCTGTTCCAGTGATCCAATATCTTCCTCTTCTCCACAATAGTATGATTCTGACAGCTCTCCAATCTTGCACACATTGTTATCTTCTTCGCTTTCCGATTCATTATGTTCATAAGTTGCTGTCAAATTTCAACTGCTTCCTCTTCCAGCTCGTGAATTGTGTTTTCATCTAATGAAATTTCACTTCCAACTCCACCTGCTCAACACATTCTTCGCCAGCTTCAAATGCTGCCTTTCCATTCCATCGATGTTGCAACCTGTTACTTTCTCGCTCATGCCGTATGATAATTTCCTCCCCCACATCAGTTCAATCATATTATGGTACAACCAATTTTCTGCATTGACCTCGATAATGGTTCTCACCAACATATCCACCCCCCCCCTCTCATCTGGCTGGGGTGAAATGTATCATTGCTTCCAGTAGGTGGTTTTGTTGATTGGTGCTCCAGGTCGGTGGTCTATCGTTGATTACTTCCTGTTTATGATGCTCAATATGGTTTTCCAGGAGACTGGAACGTCTCCGTTGGCTACACCTTGAATTGCACATAGTACTGTATATGTTGAAGTTCCAACAGATGACCATGTTGCTTGTTGGGTGGATTTCATCCCACTTTGCTTCTCTGACTGGTCGGGTTGTGGTCTTCACATTGTGTTCTGGGCGTATTGAATAATCGATATTGCTGACTGTGACCTTAACTACTATTCTATTGACTACTTCAAAACATTGGATATCCCCCTCATTTCCAAAGGCCCCAAGGCCGTTTATTTGATTGACTGTGTTCGCCCTAACTGCATAGATTGGTCTTTCCACCCTAATTAATCGATATCCTGGGTGGCTGATCTGGTCTATTCCTCCTGTTCCATAATAAGCTTGATGTATGACCACCACATTCGCCCACATGTCTAGTGCTTTTTCCCATGCCCGCACCGTGCTATCCTTCCCACTCATACAATTTGCTTATTGGATTTCCACTATTGCATTGCTGGAACCGACTCATCCGACCCTGATTGTGTTGCCGGAACTAGTATCTCTACTGTATCATTTTCGGCCCTTTTGTTCATGTGTGCTCCATGTAGCCCTTTCCAGATAGAGTGTTCTTCTCATGGCTTTGCAATTGCTTCTTGTTTCCTGTGGCATTTATTGCTGTTGGCAATGTGTCCACCTTTGCAGTTGGCGCACTTGTTGTTTTTGTGTGCATAGTTTTTGCTCTCCTTAGCTATACACCTGATACCATCGCACTGCTACTCATTAGATCTGTGGTTTTCCGTGCACAGCATGCATCTGGCAATTTCTAACTGTCGACTGCCGAGTGCAACATATAGAATGGATCCAATAGCCTTCCAGTACACTGGCTGCAAAGGACTGCTCATTTCAATGTATTACATGGGGATGTTATCTGATCTCCATTGATGCCATTTTTGTTCACATATTAGTCATCTCGAAGCGGTCCTGTATTGATTTGTGGCATCCAATTTGGTCGATCGTAATTGACTTCTTCTGTCAGTCCCAAGCTACTGCAATTACGCTATACTGAAAGGTGTCAAAAACAGTAACCTAACCTCCACCCTGAAACCTATCACACAACCAGCTAGATATCAAGGCCACAACCCCCAGAGAACCAATAATCATGATATCATGAATATATACAAGAACAAGGATACCGTGTGAATCACCAAGATTTCCACCAAAGCAGTTACCTGGGGCCAAAATTGACGCCTGCAGACAGAGTTCATCAACTATGTAATCAAAGACTTCCCCAAAATACTCCCAATTTGCTTGTCTGATATCATACAGGATTTCATTCAACTTGCCTGCCCAGTGGGCTCCATCTTGCGGATCCAGCCATTCCCCTTCCAGGAGATGCATGTAGAGAGTTCCATGCAGAGCACAGCTGAGGAATACTGTCGCAATATTGAGTATGGCTATCTCATAATTGTATTCTGCTGCAATGCCAAGATCTAGCCTTATCGATACTGAGTTAATAACTGGAGATGTGATTTCAATACAGTCTCCGAGTGTTTGAAGGTCTCCTCAACCAACAAGACTTAATTTCCGCATGTCAATTTGACCATTCGCTAATCACTTCCTACCCCTTACTCATCGGCATTCAATCATGCTAGTACCACTCCGCTCCTTCTGCACGAAGTAAAAACTCCATCACTATCAATTGATGTCATTTCTTTACCAATCGCTTCTTTCTACGGTTCCGAGTCATCGGCATTAAGAGCTATTTTGTAAGATTTCGGGCCAGGTTCAATCATCATGGCTATACTTATCATCCAATCCGACTTACCACCTCCTCCAGTCCGAGAGCTTGAGGCGGCACCACTCCAATTGATATTACACTTAAATTCATAAACGATTCGATTGTGCGGAGAGGCCAGAGTTGGGGTTGATTCTCGAGTATCTTGTGGAAGCAACAAGGAATCATCATCCGAATCATCAAAGGGTATGATTGGCCGGCAGCTGGTAGATCAATAGACTTGGATGGCTTCGCATACCTCAGGATGGTTTTGTTTTAAACATACTGTATTCACCCAATTTAGAGTATTACAGACCCCTAATCCCCGACGCCTCTGCGCAAGCCGGCTAGAGGGTGAAGCTCTGCAACTGCTACCTGTTGTCCCTTGAGACAAAGGAAAGAAAATTGAAAGATTGATAAGAACATAGGAAAAGAGAAGAACCAAATGAAAGACTACCAATCCAAAGACCCCAGAAGAACCTCACTCCTCTACTTGCTTTGGCGGGAACGTCCCGATTTCAATAGCCGCCAGTATGTGCATCACCACTTGATCACACTTTTACATGGAAAACAGCTCAGAGACCTGCACGCGCCGTCATCTGCCCGCTTTCCAGGCCATTGCCTTCCCCACCGCTTTCCTGACCGCTGTCTGCTGCACTTTCTACCGGCTGCAGTGGCAAAAGAGGTGTTCCCGCGTTTGGGTTACTTTCCTTCTGCACCACCAGCACTTGTAGTCCTCTCAGTGTCCAAAGCGTTTCATGTTGGCACAGGATTTTGCCCCAAAGGCCTACGAGCTTCTAGATGGCCAGCGAAGCTGCTTGAATCGACTGGAGTGTGATTGCTAATGGTATGAGTCACGATGTAGACTCATACATGATTAGTCACTCGCCACTTCCATAGCCACGGTTGTTGCAATATGCTACTTGACCAACGTCATCTGTCATGACGGTGCGGTCGTCGACGTCATCTATCATGACGGTGCGGCCATCTCTGGATGGGCTTATGGTGGCGTAAGACTTCATGACGTCCATGCCTCGGCCTGACATCATGACACCGTACTTACCATAGTATATAAGAGAAGTCATTCTCCACGTATATAGACAAATAAGATAAGACAACTCTAGAACTCCTAAGTTTAACAACGGTTGATTTGTAATGTATGTTCACGATGGTTCTTCAACCGAGGTTCAGGATTTTCATGGTTTTCCTTGAGTATATAAAGCATAGATTTCTCCCGTAGTTAGTTCTTTAGACAATCACTTTTGTACAATAGTTAATCAACCCCTCTGTGTACTCGATTGCTCTCAACATTTCAGGTATACCCCTGTGGGTCCATGCCTGGACTTTAGTCGATAGAACCTGGTTGCCGAAGGCTTCACGCTTGTCATCGGGATGTGTCTCTTGCTTCCGCCCTTACCCTTGAGTTTGTAAGCGAAGCGTTTGCTTCATTTGTCGGCTTCCCACTGTGCCTTCCCTGCCGAACGTCCCTTGGAGATCCGTCTAGCTCTATTTGTGGCACAAGTGTATATTCGCTCACCAACTGTGTATCCTCGGTATTCGCCAGCATTGTTTGCCTGGCGGTTGGCCTATTCGTTCCCGGGGATGCCTGAGTGTCCAGGGACCCAGTGTATCAAAACTTCGAACCTGTTGCCGCGGAGGTGCCTGGCATGCTCGTTGATCGCTCCCTCTAACTGCTAACCTGGCCCTGAATCCAAGAGCGTCGTCCGTTTGATAGCTCGGGATGGTTGGGGAAGGTGAATCATTCGGAGAGTCCTCTGCAGGTTGGAGGATTATCCTGTGCTGATTTGAGGTCTTGAGGAGCTGATGGTAGGATATAGTATCATTGAACTTAACATCGCGAGCCATGAAAACTGGGCCCGTGTTGACATCCATCACTTGGTACTGGGTGGGGTTGCCTCTGAGTAGCCGAGCAAGATACACTTGTTGGCACGGTTATCCAGCTTCTTCCTCAGGTCTCCATGTATCCACGCATAGGCCAGGCATCCAAAGAATTGCAGGTGGGCAACATTTGGCTTCTCCTTTGTCTATCGTTGATAAGGGGTCGTTTTTGGGAGCGCACAAGTCGGCACACAATTATAGAGGTAAACAGCCAGATCCACGGCTTCCGCCCCGAGTTTATTTGGCATGCTGGGGTGTTCCAGCATTGTGCAAGCTGGATCCTTAATCGAATGGTTGTTTCGTTCGGAAAGCCTATTCTGTGGTTGCGGTGTTTCTCCGGCCAGGGAATGGTGACTGTAAAATCGGTTAAACATACTGCACCTAGCTGTTAATGTTACTATTCCTGTATAGATGGTAACACTTCTGCCAGCAAAGTTATGAAGTGGCCAAATTTATAGAGACTAAAACTAAACCCCCCATAGTTATTCCACCCAAGTGGCCTCACCAACAAAAATTGAAAATTGCATTTGCAGTGTTGATTATATATTCTTCTGTCATAGAAATCATCAACATTTTTTACTAACAGGGTCCTTAAATCCTTGTCACCCCACGAAAAACTCAGAGCGAACAAAATCACTTCCAACCTTCTCTAAATTATATAAGAATCAGGAAAAAGCTATGTATCCATGGGACTTATTACTTCTACCATTTCTACACAGGAGGAAATGCCGGTTTTGGCCTTAGTTGACGTGTTAGGCATGTATCTTGCCACTAGGTGCAGTCCGCATAACCGCTTTGCAGTCACCACGCCCTGTCCGGAGAAGCTCCGCTGTTGTTGTGAATATGGCTCTGAGACTTCTCGAATGATACCTTCTTTGGCCAAGTATTCTAGAAACTGCTTTCTGCTGTCATATTCCCCACTCCCATCAACTCTGATTCGACATACCTTTGAATTCGGATGCTATCTTTCTGCCATGGTGACATAAACTTTGAACCGGGCTGGCAGCTCGGATTTCTGTTTCATAAAGTAACACATGGTATATCTGGAGTAATCATCCGTGAACATTATGATGTATCGAAAACCTCTCATCGTACGGGTAGGCATCGGCCCAATAACATCTGAATGTATCAGCTCGAGTAGTCGAGAGTTCACCTTATCTTCAGACATCACAGCCTTGAATGGCTGCCGAAACATTTTACCCATTATGCAGGCCTCGCATACGCATTTCGAAGGGCCATTGGAGTGCAATTGGATGCCCGAAACCATACTTGGAAGCCTTTTGATCGCCAGGAGAGAAAGATGCCCGAGCCGGGTATGCCATGTAAGAATATGTTTGTCGTCTACGACTTCCTGAATGCTCGAGTAAACCATACCCGCCCCCCCTTCCCCTTCTGAGCTCAAGGCAAGGACCTTTGGTGAGGTCGGGATCTAAATTGGTACTGAGGACATCGCATGCAGCATAAAGAGGCCATTATTGATTGATGCATGGCACACGACTGTCGATCCTATACTGATCGTGATTCCTCTAGCCGTAAACTTAAATTTGGCCCCCTTCTTGATTAGCTGGGTGACGCTGAGGAGGTTATTCTTGCCACGCTCTGGGATGTACAAAACGTTTTGCAGGGTTGTTGTTGTTGTTTATTCATACTGTATTTACTCTAGCTAGAGTATGACAGGACCCTTGACACCTCCGCCTCCGGGCGAGCCGGTCAGATGGCGGAGCTCCCACCTACTACCCTTCATCTCCGCTGACAAAAGAAATGTAAATGACTGACCACCTCTATCGAAAATTCCATGACAAAAGAAAAGTAAACGATAGATACCACCCACCTCCATGCTCCATGCCTCACGTAGGCAGGAACTTCCCAACGTCCGTGGCCGCCGGGAAGTCCATCACCGCCTTGTCACATATCTCCATCGAACGTTTTGCAGGGTTATCTTTGCCGGTTTCATTCCGGGTTTCTCAACCAAGAAGGAGACCATACCGGAGCCCTTGGCATCAACCAGTTTGTTGTTTGCCGTTTTGACTCGGTGCTCCCCTTCGGCCATCGGCTGGAAGCTGGCTGACTCAATCAGATGTCGGTTCCCGGTGACATGATTCGTAGTTACAGAGTCGAGTATCCAGTAATCACTCGAGGCCAAGGCCGACGCCATATTTATCATAACCATTGAGACGAGGAATGACTCCGTATCCGTTCCCGATGTCATATTAGCGTCACTCTTCTTGCTCAGAACTAACTTATCCCTATTGGAACAATTCCTCTTGATATGTCTCTTCTCACCACAGGCGTAGCATGAAATTTCTTTCCGGCTGGCGTTGGCCTGGCCCTGAACTGAATTCGCTGTGGAAGTCTTCGATTTATTGCCTTTTCCTTTCTTTGAAGTAAACAAGGCCGCATCACGGGCCAAACCGTGTGCTCGCTGGAGCTTGGCTTCGAAGGCAAGGAGGTGCATGATGATTTCCGCTGAGGTCTCGGCCTTTCCAGATAATTCGAGAGTTGAGACGAAATTGGTCCACTCCTGGGTGTTGCGAAGGTTCGAAGTGATCTAGAACTTTCTCCAAGTTTTAGTGACCTGGATGTCGCATGTTGCAAGATCTCGAATGATCGATTCCTGAACCGCCTGCAATTCGGGCACAGTCGAATAAGATTAGAGGCGACAGCTAGCAAGCTTTGCTACTTCATAATTGCCGTCGAGCTTGATGGCTTTCTCGAATTCGGTCTTTATTTCCTCCTACAGTAGTTTCGGTTCTGTGTAATTTGGGAACCGCATTTGGGTTGCCGGATCCATATGCATTTGCCATCATTCCCAATCTCTAAGAAAATGTTCGAAGCGGCCGAGATACGCGGAGTCCGTGGATTCGGGGAGGAAATCATAGTCAGCATCTCGGGGGTCGCAGAGTACGAACCTCGTGGAGGAGGAGGAGGAGGCGTCGGAGGAGGATGTGCCGGTGGAGGAAGCAGCGGAGGAGGAAGCAGGTGTAGGAGGCGGAAGTGGGGGTCTCGGTAACCTCATCTCGCGGGTAACATACTTCCAGAGGCCCAGCCCCTGAAGCATGGCTTCGGCCTCAACTCGCCACTGCTTATAGTTGCGTTCGGTGAGTTTCACAGATACAAATGCGGACGACATGTCGGGTAGGGGGAGTGATATTGTTTCCTGGAGGTGCTTGCGGTTCTTCGGTCGATCGTTTCGAGCTTTATCGAGTATTCCGAATCACTGCAGTTGATATGATGGAATTCGAGGGAAGTCGATAGATAATGGGAATCAGAACGAGAAATCACAAGGGCTCATAACCTGATGAGTATAAAAAAAAGACTGAGGTTCTTAATTGTCTACCGTACAAAGAGAAGAGAAAGTAGCTGGCTTATATACGATGGAAAAGCCTACCTACCCCAGAGACCCGAGTGCTATCTCATGTGGAGCTGTAGAGCTAGGCTTCGTTGAGCTCACATCCGGAACTAGCCACTCGGTCGGAATAACTCCACCACTGATACCAGATCTCTATACTTAGCGCCTCCGATAATCACAGCAACTCCTTCGGCCGAACTTCTGTCAACAATCTTGACTCCATTCCGAGTTGTATCGTCGATCGAGCTGTACCATGCTACTCGATCCACTCTTTCATCGCGGTCTTCTGTGCCAGCTTGTCTGCCACAGTATCGCCTTCCGCTGCCTTCTCTGGCTTCTCATCATCACCCGTAACAGTACCGTAGACTTGCTTCAGCTCTAGCAACAAAGCCATTTCGCCGGACCATTGCTTGTAGTTCGTGCCATTGAACTTCGTGATCGTGATCGCGGTCGATTTCATGATGGGCGGTAGCGGTAACGGAGGCAGCAATTGCAATTATCTCTCTCTCAAGCGCGTCAGTTATGCTCCTAACCAATGTACACAGGCTGACGTCCGGCAGCCGCCGTCAAAAATACGGCGGAATGAGGGTAGAATGCTTAGCTAGTTACTCAGGAGTCGACTCGCGTCTCCTGACTTCCGTAGGTGTAACGTCGCGTGTCGTAATTACCAAAAATACGATGCGCAGAGGCTCATAACTTGTTGAACCGACCCAAATGATGCTCGTTTCCACTCTCCTTCGTACGCCCCTAGACGAGCATCATTTGGGTCGGTTCAGCAGTCACTCCATGTGTCTGTAGTGTCTCTGTTTTCTTGTCAGTCTCACAATCAAATTGCAGATTAATACAAAGTTCTTCAAACTAAAATCATAGACCCGCCTCAACATCTCAGGGCACAAGCACACTTACCCTCATCAAGAGAACTTCTGGCCGCCATGAAAAGTCGAGTCTTTGAACTCGTTGTGGTTCGAATTGTTGTAGGTACGACTGTTGTCAGTGGTGTTGTTACTATTCGTTGTTGTTGTGTTCTCGCTGTTGGTCTTGTTGTGGCTACCAGTGGTGCTGTAGTCATGGTGGGTGTTGTGAAGGTGTTGTTCGAATGAGTATTGTTGAGGCATCGCATGTTGCGTTTTGCTGGCTGATGTTGCCTTGGTCGGGAACGGTAGCTGTGTTGTAAGGCATTTTTGATCTGGTTTATGTGGGGTTTGTGTGGGTTCTGCGTGTTGAAGGGCAGAGGTGTATGGATCCATTGATACTGGAAAATCAGTATTGAAATGAACTTTCGAGAAGGGGAACAGAAGAAAAGTGATCAGCGGTTTCTATCCCAATGCTACGAGACAACGTTCTTTCTCGGTTTGCTGGACTTGAGAAAGCCAACCTGATAAAGTTTGAAAACGAAAGGCACGATGCGAAAGTGAGACTTCACAATGCACTTGTCCTACTATACACTTATGAAAAGACTGTCGCCGCTCTCGAGGCCAAGGTTTCTTCCTTGGAACAACTCAGAGTGTTACAGACAGCGGACAGGAAGGACCTCCGACAACGGGTGGAAGGGATCAACAGCGCGAGACCCAGAAGCCCGGAAAGGACAAAAAAGATGTGGGTGGAAGCAGCCAACGAGAGGCCCAGAAGCCAAGAAAAGAAGAGAGGGGAGGAATCCGGGAGAAATCGGAGGAATCGCTCAGGAAAGAAAGATGACGCAGGGTGGCAAGAGGTCAGGAGATAGTGGAGACCAATTGGGCACTGCACGAAAGTTAATGATAGTCGCGGCGTCACTACGGTAAGGGACACGCGCGACGGAAGGTACGAAAGTTGGCGCCCTCACAAGAGGGGGCCGCGACAACAGGGAGGGGGGGGGGAGTGGAGGTAGAGGAGGGTGGAAGAATGTAGTTACTGTTTTTTCTTTTGTTCGGCGGAAATGGGGGAAAGCAGAAGGGGAGGGCACGACTTTGCTTTAAGAGGCAAGAAGGGACACCTGACAGCCACACTGAAGAAGTACCGGGGAAATAGGTAGTTTAGGTCATGGCCGCAAGCGGCCGAATACATTATGATTCAAACAAACAAAAGCGGTTTCTATCCTGTTGAGCTTGTCGGCCAAGGCAGATTGACCATGAGTGAAAAGGCAAAGGAATTTTAGCCGCACCGACAACGCAATGTGTAGTGTATACGTGCGGGGCAATTACTCTGGTGTCTCACTTGGACTTCTACTATCGGTTCGGAACTCCAAGCATCAAGTCGTGGTTGCACAATCCGGAGTTTGCAAACCATGCAGGCTGAGCTACATGCATATCGGTATAACTGAGAGTCGAAACCCAAGGACCTATCGCCAAATTAATACGCATACCAATGAGACCTTCTGAAGCGGTCGTTCAGAAGATTGTATAGTACTTTGAATGGCTGCTGCCCGAAGAGTCCAAAACAAGAACCGCACATATTTAGCTGTGTTACCAATCGGCCGATTCAATGACGCTAATGTACTTCAAGAAATAGCTGGGTCGTAGTATCGACTCACTTGACGTTATCAATTCTACACGTTTGTGAATAACTGCGGTAAACAAAACGTGGTGATTCCTTGCTCGCTATAACTGGAGAAGACCGCATATGGCAGCAGAATATAAGTGCCTATAGGCAAAAGTCGCAACTGGCAATGCTAAAAAAATAATTTCAACCTCACCCGTGAAAAAAGAAAGCATAAATAGAGAGTAGCAGGTAATGCACTGTGTGAAAGGCCGAGGTTTTTTGCTCATACCGGCAAATGGGAATCCCGCCCAGAGAGTCAAATGGCCGAGTGGAGCACGTCATTGCTATACAGCATCTGCAGCTGGGAGCTGAAACTGGGAGCACCGAGTCGATAGAAATTGGGTGTACGCAGCAAACAGCAATTGCATGCAGCTGCACGCTATAATAGAGATACTAAAAAGCGGGGTCATACTCCGATGCGATCAGATCGTCAGCGATAATGGCAAGCGCATGTTGTCTGGTGAACGAAAGTCATGCATGCACGTGCGATGATCCGATTCGTAGTTTTGGAGTGTGAAACTCTGGAAATGTTCAATCCCTGCAATCATTGGAATTTGTGTCGCTCACAAGCTAAAACATGCCCGATTTCGTCTCCCATTCCCGAGCACCAGGGTTGTGACACCATCCGATTCGCTTGCTGCTTTTAGACCAGAACGCTATTCACGCGGCACTCTGGACTGTGTTGTGTGAATGATACTTCATCATAACTTGAACTAGCGAAACTTATTTATGATCGTCTTGAAGTGGTCTTGTAGTGAATAATGGTTGGTGCGTTGTAACATGCAGACCCCCCATTTCGGAGATATATACACCGCATAATTGAAGAAGCTAATGTGGAAAGTCGGGGCGCTGTTGAGCCTCAAATTTTTAAAGTAAGGGCTTAGCCTCTAAGAATTTAGAAGTGCGGCTGTCACGACTATTATGTATATGAGCATCTGTTCTAGTCAGTTCATGGAGGATGTCAGTCCGCGGAGTGACTAGTCAGTTCACGGAGTCCCACCTTCCGTGAATGAACCAGTCAGTTCACGGATCCGTGAACTGACCATTGTTAATTATGCTCAACCAACATTAAAAATTACTCCGAATACAAAGTTATGTATACATGAAATATGCATAATTTATTGCTCTTTCAATTCCCGGTCTCCAATTTACCATATCTCTAATATTGATAGAATGGTTGTGGAAAAATATCGATTTTCGGCGTTTTTTGCGTATGTTTTTAAAGCTGCTCTATCAATTTTAAAGATATCACAAATCAAAGACTGGGAGTTGAAAGAGCAATGTATTTTGCATGTTTCATATATACTTCTCTTGGTGATTGGACAAATACTCGCAAATTTAATTGGACCGAGCTTTTGTCATTTTTGTTAGTGCCGCCATGGCTCCGTGAAGTGACTGGTCAGTTCACGGAGTTGTGGTAGACTCCATGAACTGACCGGTTAGTTCACGGAGCCTAGTTACTCCGCGGGTTGACTGGTCACTCCGCGGACTGACATCCTCCGTGAACTGACTAGAACAGCATCCAAGCTCCCACGATAGTTAGATAGAACAGCGATCTTCATACCAAGTAACATTTTTTTCCCACTCTGTTGACATTCATAATCCTGCGGACGAATTCGTCTTGCGGGGCTTACAATAACTTCATGCGCTCCATTTCCTCAGCCGCAGAATACATGATTTGTAGGAAACAGCGTTTTGGTTGTGCTCTGAGTCGGGGAGAATATAGTAAAATAAATTGTTTTGTATTATAGTCTGGCGATCTGATATAACTAGGCGATCTAATATCTACCTGAGGAGGGAACGAAAATCAAATCCCTCCCTACGTAGTGTACTGTACGGAGCACAGTGGTTGGGACGTCAGCTGTCAGCAGGGGGTGTCTGTCCCAGGTTTTGAAACAAGTTGTCAGCGTCAGTTCAGTCTGTCCAGAATGGGAAAAATGTCAGCCCAGGGAAATGCAAGTACATTAAAGACTGGTTACATGTGAAGAGGACCCAATGGCACAACAGCGGAAGACGATGAAGCCAGTCCACCCTATACACTACTGGTTCTAGCTGCACTCCTTCCATGTCATTGAAACTACAACTTCACCCCTCCGTCGCTGCTCTCTTCAGTGGGTTCCACATTAGGGTTTTAGAGTTTCACAGGTCCAGACTATTCTTCCCCATCAATTAGGTTAACCCGTCCACAATTCTGAATCTGTCAGGCGAACCTTGTCCCATTCAAAAATGATGTCAGTCGTGAACCCTGTCCCGACCACTGTGCTCGCACAGTATATGTATTCTTGCGCAAAGTGGAATCGATCGATCTATGTACTTGGGTATAAGGTTATTTGGGGCGTGGTGACACAGGGCAAAAAGCGCCCGACTTTTTTCCCCCCTACAAGAAATGCCAAGATCCTCATCATTTACTACCCAGCAAATATTTTTCTGAGAAAACATGATAAAAGCATCCTGGTGGAGTATTCTCACTCCCTAATCTTTCATAATTCTCTCTATTGGTGTGGTGGAGATTTAACTATGGGAGCACCCGACTTTTAGTACCTCCGAGTACACCCTGTTCTGATTTCCCCACACGGTGCCGCATATCGTTTGAATAGATTAGGATGCGGCCGATTACTAGATGATGTTGAACACGAAATTCTGCTGTGCGGCGCCCGGCTAATTCTACCAATCAGAGTTGTCCGTAATAAAACACGCGTGTACCATCCGGGACTCTGCCACTTCATCACAAAATCCCTTCAATCCTTTTATCCAGCCTTCAAATCAGTAGCTGTTTGGTGGTGCACTGCATACGAGTACAATGTCACTTGAAGGGCCGAGTAACATTTTGAGACTAGTTCCCTCGGAACTAGGCAAGTGACTGAATATCCTGCTTTTTGTTTTTTGTTGGAATCATATTGCATTCGGTCACTTGCGGCCATGGCATCTATCCACCTGCTGAACCTTGTCCCCAGTACATCTCCAGTGTGAGCTTCAGGTGTCCCCTCAGCCCTCTTTGGATCCAAGTCGAACCTTCCTCTCCTCTACCCTTCGCCCCCCTGGAACTAACTACAACTTTCCGCCCACAATATCCCCCATGCCGATCGCTTGACTATTGGTAGCCATTGCTTAACTGCCGATCATTGTTCAACCTTTGCCTGGAAGCACTGTCTTCCCAGCAGTCTCACCGTCCGAACCTTTCCTGAACACCTGAACGGAACACTTGAACACCTGAACACTATCATGGCTTGGTCTATGACTGTCGACGGTACCGTATTGCTCCTCTTTTGCGGCCTCCTGCTATGGTGGTATCTCGCTACACAAGAGCATCATCGCGACGTTCATCATGCGCAAACACCCCAAGGCACGAGTACTGCTAGCAAGAACACCAATACTAGTAGGCCCTTTCCCTAACCTTCATCTCCTTTTCTCGCTGACCGACTTGAATTGGATATCGTTACGCTGACTTCTGCTGCCGAAGTTCCTGTGGGTGAAAAACCAGTGCCAGCTGGGGACCATTCTACTTCCAAAGACCCGCACCAAGACCGGAAAACGCCGCCGGTGCCAACCGAAGACCACCTGTCGTACAACTCTGCTTCGGCGTCGTCTTCGGCCAACAAAACATACCATGGTTCCAATGCTGCCGCCAACGTCCCCGGCACTGATGATTCAAATCCAAATGCCCTTCCTAAGCCCAAGTCTGGACCGAAGTGTTTTCGAATAGCAAATGTGCCATTGAAATGGACTGGAGATGACCTACTCAATTCCCTTCGGGAGAAGGATCTGTTGCTCGTACATAGCCACAAATATCAACTATCCCTGTACCCAGCATGCTACGGTTCCACTCAAACGGCGCTTCTCAATCTGCACACCTGTACCGAATATTTTCAACAGTTTAAGGCGAACGACTTCAATTATGTGCAGACTTCCGATGGGACACGTCTTGTGATCGACAGCCATTTCTATGACCTGACGCCTTTGAACTCACCTGGAGACGAAGTAGTTGCAGAGTTAGTTTCGCCTTGCCTTACGTTATCAGTTGATGCTAATGTAGCGGCAATTTCCAGTGTCGTTGCAGTGACCGGCCTCGCTGGCCATGCATTCGGGTCCTGGAGGAACCGTGATACTCATGATATGTGGCTCAGGGATTTTCTACCGGAAGATGTCAAGGACGTCAGGATTATGACCTATGGCTACGATAGCAGCCTTGTTGGAGGTGAAAAGAGTGACACGCGACTGGTTGACTACAGGAGAAACTTTATTCAACAGCTGGAAAATGTTAGAAGCACCGCCGAGGTATGTAAGCATCTGTTGAGCAACCGAGGTTTTGCATTGACACTGATCCTGCTCTGTGCATCAGAATCGGCCTGTAATTTTCCTAGGGCACAGTTTGGGAGGTATATTGATACTGCAAGTATGAGTTCGCGTGCTCCAAAGTTTGGCTTGTTAGCTCACAATCATGGGCGGCAGACATTAGTCGAATCGAACCGGACTCCTTATCACAAATCTATTCTAGATTCAACACGTGGGATCTTCTTGTTTGGAACACCACACCAAGGTCTTCGGACTGATGAATTGGAAGAAATGGTTGATGTCGACTCAGGAGGACAAAGAAGGAACTTGATCATGCAGCTGAAAGAGGGCTCGGAATTCCTGGAAAATCAAAAGGAAGATCTGATACGGATATGGGAAGGGTTCAAGCACAAAGTGGTCAGCTTTTATGAAACGGTGAAGACACAGTCGGTAAGAAAGGTGAATAATGCCTCCCCTGTTTGCTGCCTAGCTCGAAACGTTACTTACTTCGTGTAGTTGGAATTGGGCAGGTTTGAAAGAGATGGTGAGGAGGTTCAAATGGTGCAGAGATTTTCTGCTCAGTTATATCTGCCATCCGAACACCGGGTTCCTGTCCAGAAGAACCATACGGATATTGTGAAATTCCCATCTCCGGTGGATACGACGTATCTGACAGTGGTGAAGCATATGAAGGAGTGTATTGGTACGTGATGATTGGCTGTACAATAGATCAAATACAGTCCGAAGCTGATGTCTTTAAGCCCAATCCGCCACACGGGAAATGCTCCTATCCGCTACACGGGAAATGCTCCTATCCGCGATAAAAAGGGTCACACTGGAACAGTTCTTGCGCATCCTATCTGCAGTTGATCAAGAGAAACACAAATCCACAATACAGCTTTCGGATAATTACCCACCGAAGTTTTACTGGATCTTTAAGAACATAGACTTTGAGGATTGGATTTCTCCTAATTCGCAGGTGCTTTGGTTATCTGGTCCGCCTGAATGCCGTATTCACGATGCTTTATCCCATATTGTGGGCCACCTAACGAAGAACAAAGCTTCCGGAGCACAGCATTCTGTTCTGTACTTCTTCTGCTCGACTGCGACTAGGGAGAAATCGGTTACTACCACCTTCGTTCGAGCGCTTCTTCAGCAGATTCTTCGCTGCTTTCCACCACATCAGAAGATGACAGCCATGACTAAATTCCTTGGTTCTCTTGTTGACGGAATTCTCAGAAGGCAATTGGATTCCAATCTCGAGCTATCACGGTTTAAAGAGCAAGAATCCCCTGAAAAGGTCATAATGAAGGTCTTGGATGTGTCGGGCAGCGAACATTGGGATGCTCTTAAGGCAGTTCTTGATATTGAACACACACAGGAACTATCTCTCATCATTGACGGGCTAGACATGATCGAATACCAGAAAGATAAATTCGTCAAAGGGGTTCGTAAATTTATCCGACATTTGCAAAACGGACCTTCAACGACGAAAGTTTTGCTTACTAGCCGACCACAAGCTGAGATTAAAGAAATACTTGATGGGCTGCCATGTATCGAATATGATAAGGAAAGAAAAGGTTTGATTGAACTGTTTCTTTTAGTACTGAGTGAAGTTTTTCAGCTAACAGATATAGAGTGTCTTAATACTCTTCGTTTTGACAATACACGCCTTGAAAAGATTGCTGCAGAGCATGAAGGTTCCTTAGAGTGGCTTTGGGGACATAAGCAATATCAGGCATGGTCATCCACAAATACCTCTGATCTTCTGGTTATTGAAGGAAAGCCCGGCAGTGGGAAAAGCACCCTGACGAAATACTTCAAGCTTAACCTCGTGAAGAGGGAACCACTTGCGAAACAATCTATCGTGGCAAGTTTTTTCTACAGCTTCAGGGAAGGGGAGCTACAAACGGATCATTCCAACATGCTGCGATCGATCCTCTACGATGTCCTCAACCAGAACGAGACATTTTTCTTTCACTTCCAACTTCACCTCCGGAAGGCAATTCAACCCGGCAAACGCTTTCAATGGCCTTACAATTCTCTGAAGGAAATCCTGTTGTCTTTCCGATCTCACCCTGCCGAAGAGCGACTTTACTTCATCATTGATGCTATGGATGAGTCTGGTGTCGACGATAGACGCACTATTATTAAATTGCTGCGCGACCTATGCAACACAAAGGAACCTTGCGTTGTGAAGGTCTTCCTTGCAAGTCGTCCCATCACCCTGCTGAACCTTACCTTGGTTGAAATACCCAACATTATCAGAATGCAGGATGTGAACCAGCAGGACATCGAAATGTTTGCAGAATCGTTTTTGGGCCCAGAGCTGAACTTTCCTCCTAAAATTCTTCGCAAAGCCACAGAGTACATAGTTGAAAATGCCCGAGGAGTGTTCATATGGGTGCATTTGGTTAAGGAGAAGCTGCTGAGATTTTCTGAGAGCAGCGGCAGACCTAAGGAGATATATAAATTCCTAAGAGACCTCCCGATAGAACTAGATGAGTTTTACAACCGTATTCTCGGCGAATTGGGAATAAGGGAAAATCAAGTTGTTGAGGATGGAGTGAAGATGTTTCGGTTTGTTCTGTTTGCTTACCGGCCTCTCAGAATTGAAGAACTTCACCATATTCTTGCTATTCCGGATAATCTTGAAGCCGAATTTTCACTCCACGACGAATCCTTCGAGGAAAATTTAATTCTGGACATCAAAACGAGCATTGTCCACTGTGGAGGCAATTTTTTGGAAATCAAAAGACTTGATGGTATATTCTTCCTCGAGGAGTCCTGTTCGAACTGTTTGACTAAAATATCGACAGAGCATACCAGTGTCCAGGTTATGCATCAAACTGTTCTCGAGTTCTTCCTCCATTCCGACGGACCAGCAGCAGTCTTCCTCCGTTCCGACGGACCAGTAGCAGAGACCAGCTTCAGGATGACAGATAACGATATTCATATCAGAATATCTGTGGTTTGTATCCGGTATCTAATGCTTTGTGCCACAAACTTCACCGTGGCCAATGAAATCCCCAATGTCGAGTCTTGGATGTCGAATCACTTCGAAGCTTATGCCCGATATCTCAAAGATCGGCCATTGATCAACTACGCATTGAGCCATCTCAAACAGCACTTAGATAACTGCAGTCAAGTTGAGAACGTTTCACCACTCCTTTCCCAGCTTTTTGAGCAACTGACCAACAATCCGGCTTCTTACCTTTTAGAAAGCTGGGTTGCGTCTCACCTGAGTCATACCCTCGCTGCTCAAGTGCAACGAGACTCTGGCAGGGAATTTAGGAACAGGATGTTGCATACTGCGACAGGAATGAAGTTGTCACAAGTAGTTGAATCACTGTTGATAGCTGGTGCCGAAGTAGAAGCTCGCCTGCACGACGAAACACCATTGCTGGTTTCTGCAAGGATAGGGGAAGAGGCTACAGCTCGAGTGCTTCTAGACTTAGGGGCTCACATTGAGTCTAAGGACAAGGACAACCAAACGGCACTTCACCTTGCAGCAGCGAATAGACAGAGGGCCATGGCCCAGCTGCTAATTGCCCGGGGAGCCGACAAGGAGGCCAAGGACACTAGTGGGAAGACGGCGTTGCACCACGCGGCTTCGAACGGCGACCACTCCACGGTGCGGCTACTCGTTGCGACTCTGGACGCCGACAAGGAGGCGAAGGACAGCAAAGGACGAACGGCGCTGCACCATGCGGTTACGAACGGCCACGACTCCACTGTGCGGCTGCTCGTTGAGATTCTGGGCGCCGACAAGGAGGCGAAGGACGGCAAAGGACGGACGGCGCTGCACCATGCGGTTTCGAACGGCCACGACTCCACTGTGCGGCTGCTCGTTGAGATTCTGGGCGCCAACAAGCAGGTGAAGGACGACAAAGAATGGACGGCGCTGCACCATGCGGCTTCGAACGGCCACGACTCTACGGTGCGGCAGCTCGTTGAGACTCTGGGCGCCGACAAGGAGGCGAAGGACGACGAAGGACGGACGGCACTGCACCATGCGGCATCGAATGCCCATGACTCCACGGTGCAGCTGCTCGTCGACACCTTTGGGGTTGACAAGGAAGCGAATGACAGCGTAAGATTTACCTCGCTGCATCTCGCGGCAATCTGGGGGCACAAAAGCACGGTCGAACAACTCGCAATCTGTGGGGCGAACAGAGAAGCTGAAGATATTGCAAAACGAACAGCGCTGCATTGGGCAGCGATATTCGGGCACACCTGCATAGTCCAACTGCTAGTGAACAAATTTGGTGCAAACAGAGACTCTGAAGACTGTCGGAAGCATACTGCGCTGCATCTCGCAGTACCTTTAGGGAATGAAAGAACTGTACGACTACTCGTGAACACTTTACAGGTGAATAAGGAAGCCAAGAATCAAGAAGGAAAAACAGCACTGCATATAGCTCGAGAATTGTGGGTTTGGTACACCTCTTGCAATTTGCGCCATCAAATTTAATTGCTAATGCGAGCCCGATGGTCTGATCCGACAGTCGGTGAGTTTCCCCATGATGGTTCCCCCGCTTCCAACCCGTATAGAGCGCTGACGCGAGCCCGATGGCCTGATCCGACAGCCTGTGAGTTTTTCGATGATGGTTCCGCCGCTTGCAACCCGTATCGAGTGCTGACACTACCCCGATGGACTGCTTCGACAGTCGGTGAGTTTCTCTATGATGGTTCCCCAGTTTGCAACACATATCGAGTGCTGATGCTACCCCGATGGCCTGATCCGACAGTCCGTGAGTTTCTCCATGATTGTTCCCCATCTTGCAACCTGTATTGAATGCTGACGCGAGCCCGATGGCCTGATCCGACAGCCTGTGAGTTTCCGAATGATGGTTCCCCCGCTTGCAACCCGTGTCGAGTGCTGACGCCACCCCGATGGCTTGATCCGACAGCTAGTGAGTTTCTCCATGATGGATCCCTCGCTTGCAACCCGTATCGAGTGCTGACGAGAGCCCGATGGCCTGATCCGACAGTCCGTGAGTTTCTCCGTGGTGGTTCCCCCGCTTGCAACCCGTATCGAGTGCTGACACGACCCTGATGGTCTGATCCAACAGCCTGTGAGTTTTTCCATGATGAATCCCCCGCTTGCAACCCGTATCGAGTGCTGACGCGAGCCCGATGGTCTGATCCGACAGCGAGTGAGTTTTTCAATGATGGTTCCCCTGCTTTCAACCCGTATCGAATGCTGACGCGAGCCCGATGGCCTGATCCGACAGTCGGTGAGTTTCTCCATGATGGTTCCCCCGCTTGCAACCCGTATCAAGTGCTGACGCGAGCCCGATGGCCTGATCCGACAGTCGGTGAGTTTCTCTATGATGGTTCCCCGCTTGCAACCCGTATCGAGTGCTGACGCGAGCCCGATGGCCTGATCCGACAGCCTGTGAGTGTATCCATGATGGTTCCCCTGCTTGCAACGCATATCGAGTGCTAACGCGACCCCGATGGCCTGATCCGACAGTCCGTGAGTTTCTCCATGATGGATCCCCCGCTTTCAACCCGTATGGAATGCTGATGCGACCCCGATGGCCTGATCCGACAGTCGGTGAGTTTCTCCATGATGGTTACCCCGCTTGCAACCTGTATTAAGTGCTGACGCGACCCCGATGGCCTGATCCGACAGTCGGTGAGTTTCTTCATGATGGTTCCCCCGCTTGCAACCCGTATCGAGTGCTGACGCGACCCCGATGGCCTAATCCGACAGCGAGTGAGTTTCTCCATGATGGTTCCCCCACTTGCTACCCGTGTCGAGTGCTGACGCGTGCCCGATGGTCTGATCCAACAGCGAGTGAGTTTATCCATGATGGTTCCCCCACTTGCAACCCGTTTCGAGTGCTGACTCTACCCCGATGGCCTGATCCGACAGCCTGTGAGTTTCTCCATGATGGTTCCCCCGCATGCAACCCGTATCAAGTGCTGATGTGAGCCCGATGGCCTGATCCGACAGTCGGTGAGTTTGTCCATGATGGTTCCCCCGCTTGCAACCTGCATCGAGTGCTGACGCGACCCCGATGGCCTCATCCGACAGCTAGTGAGTTTCTCGATGATGGTTCCCCCGCTTGCAACCCGTATTGAGTGCTGACGCTGCCGCGATGGCCTGATCCGACAGCCTGTGAGTTTCTCCATGATGGTTGACCAGCTTGCAACCCGTATCGAGTGCTGACGCGAGCCCGATGGCCTGATCCGACAGTCTGTGAGTTTATCCATGATGGTTTCCCCGCTTACAACCCGTATCGAATGCTGACGCGAGCCCGATGGCCTGATCCGACAGTCCGTGAGTTTCTCCATGATGGTTCCCCTGCTTGCCACCCGTATCGAGTGCTGACGCGAGCCTAATGGCGTGATCCAACAGTCGGTGAGTTTCTCCATGATGGTTCCCCCACATGCAACCCGTATCGAGTGCTGACGCGACTCCGATGGCCTGATCCGACAGCGAGTGAGTTTCTCCATCATGGTTCCCCCGCTTGCAACCCATATCGAGTGCTGACGCGCGCCCGATGGCCTAATCCGACAGCTAGTGAGTTTATCCATCACGGTTCCCCCGCTTGCAACCCGTATCGAGTGCTGACGCTACCCCGATGGTCTGATCCGACAGCGAGTGAGTTTCTCCATGATGGTTCCCCCGCTTGCAACCCGTATCGAGTGCTGACGCGAGCTCAATGGCCTGATCCGACAGTCGGTAGGTTTCTCCATGATGGTTCCCCCGTTTGCAACCAGTATTGAGTGCTGACGCTACTCCGATGGCTCGATCCGACAGTTGGTGAGTTTCTGCATGATGGTTACCCCGCTTGCAACCTGAATCGAGTGCTGACGCGACACCGATGGCCTGATCCGACAGCTAGTGAGTTTATCCATGATGGTTCCCCCACATGCAACCTGTATTAAGTGCTAACGCGAGCCCGATGGCCTGATCCAACAGCTAGTGAGTTTCTCCATGATGGTTCCCCCGCTTGCAATCCATATCGAGTGCTGACGCGAGCCCGATGGCCTGATCCGACAGTCCGTGAGTTTCTCCATGATTGTTCCCTCGCTTGCAACCTGTATCGAGTG
>WHVE01001124.1:0-30196 GCA_015178995.1 Trichophaea hybrida
TTCCATATAGAAGAGAATATTGAACAGATTTCTCCAACAGTAATATACGTTGGATATTGTGGATGTATAGCTGGTTGTGTAATTTAATTTAACAGGCCCTGGATCTGATAACATGAGTGACTTCATAGGGTTCAATACAGTTTCTGTAGAATTTCTTACTTTGTCGGGTTGTCCATATGTTTCATCTATCCAGTCCTACTTTGTTGCCAATGTTCAATAGTATACTGACACTTTGGAATATGTTGGGCTGTTTGGACTGTATGGCTCGGGCTGTGTTCATTCATGCTCCAAGTTTGCTAAAACGTTGTTCTTTTCATTGGGTCTATAGGTGGGTGTTTTATGTTATACCTAACCTGACACCCTTGGAGCAAGGACACACATGATCACTTGTGATTGCATCAGCAGTCTTTAGTCCCGGAAGCCAGAGTGCAGCTTCTCCAATTGCGATGCATATTGAACTGTGAGGTTGTCGCACATCGAAGCTCCTGGAACAGTGATGCTTCTCGACCAGTGACACTTCTTGACCAGCCAAGTTTCTCATTAGTGAACGAATCTAGAGACTGCACCACTCTGGCCAAAGGGAAAAATGAATAGAGTGGCTTCGAAACGCTCAATGCAATGAATGCTAGAGTGAACATCCCTCTGAATGTCTCGACGCAAAGAACGTGAGAGACAACACCCCTCCGAACAACAAAGCTATGGAAAGCTTATCTCTTGCCAACAAAGCTAGAGAAAGCCACCCTCTACCCACCACACCTAGGGGACGCACTACGGCAAACAGCAAAGCTAATCTCTATCAAACTAAACCTATTCGTCACCAGGTTAATTAGATTGAAAGGATATATGCTGCCTGAGTATAATATATTAACGGTAAAGATATGTTTGGCTCGGAAGATTGAGTTCTGCACAAGTTGTGAAGTTATGGATGTTGGATCAAATGGTTGTCGGTAGTAGCAAAATTGGTGGCTCGAGTTCGAGAGTAGTCAGGTATGGCAGTTCAAGAATACAGACTGAAATTAGCAGTTATGAACGAAGATGAAGGTATGATGACTTTCGGTTTCTTGGACGGTAGAAAGGCATCAACTCGATGATAATCATATCAACAATCACTTTCTTAGTGAGGACAACGAGTTTTGATATTATACTCATTTGGAATGCCCTTTCATTTGATTGTGAATCCTTTAGTTATTTTCCACATCCGGCACAAAGTTCCTAATCCGCCGCAATACAAGCAGGTCCCGAACCAAACATGGCTACTACTTTGTCCGGTGAAACTGGCGCAATACTTACAGAGTCACATATTCCTTGCAAATATTGTGAAGTACATAATTGGATGTTGGCCAAAAGTCATCCACTGGTCAAAGCTGTAGTAACAAAATAACACAGCAATTTGTCGCTACTCAGGTATAATTGTTAGCTGCGAATTCTACCCATGGTAACCACTGGACCCAATTGTCATGCTGATAATTTACAAATTTGGGAGTTACTGGTTCATCACTGCATTGACTTGTTCAATTTGGCCAACTGTTTGAAAATGTAATATGGTTGAAAGACTTCGCACGACTGCCAGATGCCTACAGAGTTGCATTCAGAGTTCCGATGCGAATCATTGTCCTTGATGCAACACGAATGGTTCAGGCAGTCAGTGCTGTCTGAAGTCTTCATTCACTTTTATTTTTCCCTACTTCTTTTGATCCACTTTCTTTGGACAGGGTACCAGGTGTCACATGGTTATTACGTGGTCAACCAATACACATATCAGGTTGAATCCATTACTGTCTGGTTGGGCTACTACAAAGTCCATGTGCCGATACAGCCATGCTTGCTCCAGTATATCTAACAGTCATAACAAGCTATGAGTTTTTCCGGGAGTTGTCTTGCTCAGCTGGCAGGTATTGCAGTACTGTATATAGTTGTACCCATACTTTCATATCTAATTCCAGCAATCGGTTCTTTTCAGCAGATTGTAGCTTCTGTTTATCCTTGATATCCTCTGACAGCAGAATCATAGCATTGTTTAATCCACTTCAGTTTGTCCTTGTCCATTGGTTCAATTTGATTTCAAAAGGTTTTTAATGTTTTTTTTTCATGAGTGTATAGCCTTTTGCTGCTGCCGTACAGGCATTGCTGGAACACCATTGTTATCTGATTTCATTGTTCTTTGGCATTTGTTGAAACGTTGTAATAAAGGTTTTGGTGCTGAGTGTTCAAGGGGTTATATAAACCAAACTAAGATTTCGCCAATACAGGTACTGCAATACAGTCCAGAACCTGGAGTTCTGGAAACTCAAGAGTAAACACAGGTAAATGCCAAAGGTATTGATTGTTTTGTTGACTAGAGAACGAATGAAGCACAAATATATTCTCAACCTAATTCTCCACCTTATATACAATCACAGCCACTGTCATCATCTTAACTCACTTGTACAATACATATCCCAATTGTATTCAACATTGACCACCACCTGTACCACAGCAGCGCTCATACCACTGTTGCACCATTGGCGACTTTCTATGATCATTGGCAACATCTGATCATCTTTGGCAACTTCAGATTATCATCGGAGATTATCTGTAACGTGATTTCCTTTCTTCAAATCTGTTTCTTTGGTTGAAATCCTGTTTGCTATTGTCTCAGTCCATAAACCTGTTTTCTGGCCGAACGAATGTATTTCTGTGTGATGCAACCACCTTTGATTGCCGATCCTCAAGTTGCGCAACTGTGACAGTAGCTTCAGCTTCAGGATATGAGTTTGTATGAGTTCACCGATCCTGGCTTGTCAGGTTGTTCTCAATGGCATATGATGATAGCTTGGAGCAAATCCTTATTTGTTGCAGGTTCCCAGCGGCATTCCTTGTAATCTCGATATTTGACATGATATTGAAGTTGCCTGCACAATAGTCTCCAATTGTCTCAGTTGGGCTGAATGACGATCGATGGTGGTGTGCTGATCAGTGGATCTCACTGATGGCAACGGATGGCAGGAATGAAATGAAGTTTCGAACAGAAGGCTGAAAATCGCCCAGAATGAGATGAGAATTGATTCGAAAATGAAATCTGATTTTGAACAATAGATGAAGCATGATGAGAATGAAATCAGGTTGTGAATCTGTTTTCACTGGAGAAATAGAAATCATGCAAATGCGGTGTACAAAGGATGCAGCAGTTTGGATATATTATGGAACTAGTGCATCATTGAATTTAAATGGGGCATTTGGCGGACGATAAGTTTTGGCTTCAATTGTTCTCATTACTATAAAACAATCGATTAGCAGTGGCTTTCACTTCTTTCATACTCGGTTATTCTGGATTGAGTTTCATGCATACTGACCTTGCTCTTCTAGCTACAGAATACCATCTGATCTATGGACCATCCGGCATTCGGTTTGTATAACCCGTAGAACCCTAAGCCCTGAATTCTGGACACCTAATGCCTTGAACCCCTGACAGAAGAATGATTTGACAATTGATTCTACTGGTTATATTTTTAGTTTATCTGTCAATATTTCCACTGTTCAGGCTGTTTGATTTTTACCACACCTGAAACGTTTCTTGCTATGTTTTTGAATCCACAAGTGTTTTTGAAATCAGAATAGTTATCAACTCTCATCGGAGACACAGCTGTTTATCTTGCGTGTGGACCTGACATACACCCACCAATCTTGATATTTTTGGTACCTGGGGACATGTCTAAGAAATACATGAGCAAGGACGAGAGGACCTGCGACTGTATCAAATTTTTATATTGTGCAGATGCACAATGAAATCTAGATCACGATTATCCGAATCCAACTATCTACTGCAACTGCGGAGAAATTGCGGATTGGGATGTATAATCGACCTGCAACACTGGAATAGAGGAATTTGATACCTTTTTAAATTGCATTGCGGAACGAGACTGTATACCTGTTTAATTTATATTATTCAACTCAAATCCCATTCGCCTTGGTACATTGTCCAATGGCAAGCAAATGAGTGTTTTTTTTTGTGGAAATATATTTTGTTGAAGCAGACATCCAAGTCAATATCGAAGCAATTGAAAAGTGTCATTCAATTAACCAAAAAGATCGACCACGATTTGCCACCAGACATTAATGTGCAGAAACCCTGAATTCTGATACTAGTGTGACATCCCTTATAGTGAAGATTGCTGGATTCATCAGAAGATTAATAGCCAGTGGAAACACATTTGCGATGATTGCCTTGAGGAGATAGGCTTGCTATCTGGGCTAAGATTCAATACCAACAACTAACTACATCAATTACTTTCGAAAACACAACCAATCATGACAAGCAGCAGCCCATAGAATGGCCCACAATAGATTCATATCTCCAGGGTGGACCAACACATCAGGTCCCGAAGGATTATTATATATTGCACTGCCCTGCACCAATAACATGCTCTCGAAGCAGCCCAAGACATGAAAGTAAACATGGCTCAAGTAGATAGGGCCCCTCACACTGACATCGATACTCAGGTCAGTTGACCAAATGATCAAATCACAATGCAGGCAGACAGAATCACTAGGTCAATGGCTGAAGCACAGAACCTTCTAACCAGCAAAAGAGACACAAATCAAGGGCTGGCATTGAAAAAACAAAAGGGGAAGAATTTAAAAGGAAGAGCAGCCGTCTGTACACATGGTGACATCCAAACTAAATTCACAGATCTACAACAATTACTAGAAAACAGAGCACCAGAAGAAGCGGAATACGTCAGACCCGAAGTGGAAGAGGCAGAGGAGCAGTTAAAGATCTGTGGAGAAGAACAAAACGCATATCAGCATCAGGTCAAAAGAGTTCTTGCACTCGCGGTGAACAACAGAGGAGGAACACCATAGGGAAATGGAGGCCACATGAGAAGTGAGATTCTGTGATGTTGAGGAACGTCCAGGATGGCACTGGGTGAATGGAAAGTCCCGTCAGCAATAAAGCAGAAAGAAGACCCACAAGGAATCAATGGTGAGCAAGCAAGGATATGATATGCAGTCAACAGATTGAAAGACATATCAGACCACCAGTCTCAACAATACTGCAACAAAGTAACAGGAGATGACAAACTCGATTGCGCAAGAACATTGTACATCAGCTTGCAATTCGTGGTCAGGGATCAGAACTTTCAAACAACAGCACATGGGGAGCTCGATAAGATGAGGCAAACAAATCAAGAGTTTTCCATATATATTGCGGAATTCAAATCATTGAAACCAAATGTCAGCTGGAACAATGCGGCAAAATGAAACACCATGCAAACTGGTCTATGTGCTGAACTCGATGACTCAACATGACATACCAAGATACCAGAAAACGTCGATCAATTTGTCAAACTCTCGTCCAAAGGTGATTCACAAATTCATGCTTGAGCCGCAGAAACCAGGTTCTGAAGATAGACTGCAGGGTCACCGTAAGATGCAACTCCGAATAATATCACATCTGCCCCAGATGCGGATCTGGCAGGACCAGTGGGTGATTACCACTGTCCTTCTCCCATGGACCTGTCCAGAGTCAAAGGCCAGAAGATTACCACAGAAAAGAGGACAAGGCGAAGGGATGCAGATCATTTCATGTACTGCAAGCATAGCAGACAATTCACAGTCTCCTGGCCAAGAAAATGGCAGGCAGCTTCAGGGCATGTGGAGATCTATCAGTACAAAGGCGATAAAGGGAAAGGGGACGAGAATGCAGTGGAATCAGGATAAGCTTAGGCCAATGCAATCTGGATGGCTACTGCACAGGACAGGAATCTCTTTGGTCAACAAATGTCAGTTCTAGTTGTGGAATTTCGCAGTGTGCAATTCGGAGTGCTGAAATGAAGAAATGTTGGATGGAAAGTATGCATTTCGTTGCGAAATGTTTGCTGAAAATCAAAGACAATATTGTTAATATATATGCTATAATTGAGCGCAGAGCCACCGAAATATTCTTTGTGGACAATGATTTTGTTCCCCATCAGCAGTTGGAGGAAAAGGAATTGAAAGAATCAAGGGAATGAGAGGTTATAGATGGAAGACATATCGAATCAAGAACAATCATAACTGTGGCAACCTTAAATATAGGAAAACAGGTCCCATCAGGAACGGTTACCAGGATTCGTAACGAAATTGAAACACTATCCAATTGTTCTAGGGCGATGCTTCCTAAAACTTCACAATGTACCAGTCAAGTCTCAGAGTCACAGGATTGGTTTCGAAGGCAGTTACTGCTAACCCCATTGGCAATACCACTTGAGTGGATGGGTATCCGGCAATGATATAGAAACAACAGCTGTTCAGGAGAAATCGAAGCTAGATATCGGCGCAGTAGCCGCCTCACATTTCATTGGAAGAATACAGAAGCACAAACTGAAGGTGAACACCGTCGCATTGTACGAAATTAAACAATCCATGGGAAGAAATAACCAACAAGAAACATCCCTTGAGGAAGTTATCACAAAGAGATATCACGAATTTTTACTTCTGTTTATTAAGGTAATCGTGGAAATATTACCTCCGCATCAACCCTACCATCACAAGATTAAATTACACGATGTCATTACCCCACTGTTCGGACCAATTGACAGCTTATATCAAGAAGAACTACAAGTTTCAAATGAATGGGTAGAGAGAAACTTGTGGAAGGGATTCATCCGGTCATCATCATCACGTTGCGGAGCTTCTATGCCGTTCGCCCCAAGGGCACCGAGAGGCGTAGGACTCTACGTTGATTACTTTGGCCTATATGCAAGCACAATGAAAACTGATACCCCCTGCCATTGATTGAGGAAGCCTTGCAAAGACTTTGGAAGGTCCGCTATTACACCAAGCTAGATGTTTGCACTACATAGTTTGTGATCTAAATCACCTAAGGGGATGAGTGGAAAATGGCTTTAAAGACCTGCTTGGGACATTTCAAATCCCAAGTCATGCCTTTAGGACTTGCCAACACACGAAAATCTTTCCAAGAGTTCATCAATGATACATTACAACCATTCTTGGATATATTCGGATGGCCTTTTTGGAAGACATCCTTATTTGCAGCGACATTTCAACATAACATAAAGAATACGTCTGAGCAATAATCACAGGTCTCAAGGAAGCTCTCCTATACCTAAAAGACAAAAAATATGAGCTCCATTGGAAAGAGGTCAAATACCAAGGGTTAATTGTCAGAGTCAACAGAATCAGAATGGATCAGGAACTAGTTCAAGCAGTTGAGAACTGGAGGGCACCCGATAAACTGAAGGAAGTCCAAGCCTTCTTGGGCGTTGCTGATTTGTACTGACAGTTCATACCGAATTATAGCATGGCTGTGTAACCATGGACTGAATTCCCAAAAAACGCTAGTACTGTTTTGCTGGGGGCCAAATCGAAAACAGGCTTTTGTCAAACTCACAAGGGTATTTACAATTGCACCAATGAGAACCCAGTTCGATTGTGAAAAAGGGATCATTCTCATAACCTATAACTGAAGTTACATATCTGCTGGTGTTCTTTCCCAGTATTAGGATCACAGAGTGCCATACCCAGTGACCTTCTTCTCCAAAAACATTGGCCCACTGAAAATAATTTTGGAATTGACCATGAAAAAATATGCGTGATGGTTAGAAGCCTGGAACAATGGAGACCAGAATGTGAAGGTTCAGCACATCGAATCAAAATTCTCACAAATCACAAGAACATGGAATACTTCATGACATCGAAACTGTTATATCGATAGGAGACAAGTCGGCCCGAATATCTCTTATGCTTAGAGTTCAAATTGATAATCTCTCGTGTAAGACAGGAAAGAGGACCGATGCACCATCCAGAATGCCAGGGAAGATTCCTTTGGGCACACGGTCAGAAAAAACCTAACCACTCGTAGTCAAAACGGTCAATGACTACCGCAATGCAGGCACAGGGTTGATAGAATTCTTGGCAGAAACTGTCAACTGCAATAACAACTTCTTAAGTTCCGAGGAGCTATGGCAGTGCGTGAGCCAAGTATGTCATCAATGGCCATATGACAGTAGCATAGAACTATATATGCATCAGGACCAACCACCGGAACTTTCTGAAACACAAATTGAACCAAAGTGTGGATTCAAGAATGCCATGATTCATTGGTCATAGGACACCCAGAATGAGCAAAATGCTACGACCTGCACAACTGAAGCCATTTCTGTAATCTCGTGAGACAGGTCGAGATTTACTACGTATGCAACTGCCATACATGGCAACAGCGCAAGGCAATCCAAGCAAAATCTCACAGTGGGTTACAACGGTTGGGAGTACTAGAACAAGTATGCAAGGATATAAGCATGGACTTTGTTGTTGGACTGCCAGAAGGCACGATATTCAACACAATATGGGTAGTGGTCGACTGCCTGACAAAAATGGAATATTCAGTACCCTGTACACACAAAGTAGAAGGAATGAAGCTGGGCGCAATGTATATCAATGAAGTGCTGAGACTGCACAGACTGGCCAAATGAATTGTGTCCAATCAAAGGGCCGCAATTCGCATCGGAATTATTGAACCATGTCTACAAATGGTTGGGAATCAAAAGATGACTGTAAACCACATGTGATCCGAAGACCGATGGCCAATCTGACAGTGTTAACGCAGTAAGGGAACATTATCCCAAAAATTTTGTTCATTACATACCGGAAAGTTGGGTCTGGTGGTTACCATTCACAGGATCTGCAGCAACCAATCATACCTAGGAGACAATGAATTGTTTCGCGTTTTTTGGCAACTACGGCTTCAATCCATGCCTGACATTCAGCGAATACCGAATTGAAAATCCTAATCACATTCACAAAGTGAACACCCAGCAGATGGTGAAACTGATGGCACAACTTTTTAGCAAACTCTGAGCTGAGATGAACAGGGCCCAGGCGATTCAGAACTAACAGACCAATAGGTCCCGCAGGGTCGCCACAATATTGGAAGTCTGCAAGAGAGCTTGGCGGGACTCCCAAAACATATCATCAACCTGACAAATCATGACACTTGACTGGAAACGCTTAGTGCCATACCATATAGTCAAGGTGATCAGTCCATGGGCCTATCAAACCAAATGACCCAACCAGTAATGCATTCTCAAAGTTCAACCGATATCTCGTTTTGAGAATACATCTCAACATCCACTGCGGTATGAAGCGCAAGAACCCCTACCACCAGTAATAGTTGAAGGAGCAGACAAGTACAAAGCCGAACAGGTGGACAATTCTGGGCTGTTCAGAAGATAACTACACTATCTTGTCAAGTGGAGAGGGTACAATGAATGCAGCTGGGAGCCTACAGCCAACATGGATAGAAATAAGGCAATCCACGATGTGCATACCGAACATCCTGGTAAGCCCCGGTCGGGAACCTTGTAGGTACTCAGAGTTGGAAATAGACAGCTACAATCACAGTTGGTCTGGATGACGATTGATGGTGGTGGGATGATCAGTAATTGAAACCAAGAATATTGCATGACGAGAATCCAATCGGGTTTCAAACCGATGGCCGAAGCATGATGCGCATGAGAACAGGTTTCATTTGAGAATGCTATCAGGTTTCGAAAAAAGGCTAAAGCTCAACGAGAATGAAATCACATTTTGAACGAAAGCTGCAGCCCGATGAGAATGATATCAGATTAAGATCAAAGTCAATAGCACGATGACAATGCAAACAGGTTTCGAATCAGTTGTCACAGGAGACGTGGGAATCATGAAAATGAGGTGAACAAAGCAAACAGGAGATCGGATGTATTATGGAACAAGTGAAGCACTATTTATCAATAGGGTGTTTATTACACGCTGAGTTCTTTCTTCTCTTGCTCTCTCGTCTATGAAACAATGAATTTGCTTTGACTTTGACTTCTTTCACACTCGGTGATGCTGCATTGAGTCTCTTGCATGCAGTCCGCATTCATGTTGTTACTGGCTACCATGTGACCTTATAGCCATCCGGCTTTCCGTTTTTCTAACCACTAGATTCCCCTGCCCTGAATCCTCAACACCCGAAGCCCTGAACCCTAGAGACAAATCCTGGATACTTTCAACCGCATACTTCTATTCTCAATTGACAATCCCAGGCGGTGGTGGTTGGATTGATTGCCTTCGGAAAGCATCGTCTGTGGCCTATGATAATCCAGACATTGATTGTAATGGATGGATGCAAATTGCATCAGGCAATTGTCATCGATATACCTAGTGGCTGACATCTTCAATGTTTTTGCGAGTCCCTATATATTTCCAGTCTAGCATCTCGCTGGGTCATTGGATTGTGATGTTTCTGCCATCCAGCCATACAAAATCCCCTGCCTTCAAGTCTTGTCTTTCATGGCAGTGGTTGTTTACTTGTCCCACATGATTTGCTTGAACTATTGTCTTTGCAGCCTTCGATTCATCGAATATCTCCTTCATCATTTTTGCTATTTGAACTGTGTTGACCTCTTGAATACGGTTATGATTGTGACCTGGGTATTGGCCAAACATCTTCCTGGGGTGGAACCCATAATTGGGAAAGAATGGCAAGCATTGGGTTGATTCAGAGAAGCTGTTGTTTGATACAAATTCAGGCATTGGGAGCCACTTTACCCAATCGTTCTGTTGATAATTAACAAATTCTTTCAGGTACTGTACCATGATTTCATTGATTTGTTCAGTTTGACCATTGGTTTGTGGGTGAAATGCTGTGCACAATCTTCATTCTGTTTCCAAACTTTAACATATGTGTTTCCAGAATTCCAAGGCTCACTGCAGTCCCCAATCTGATACTATGGTGTTTGGTGAACCATGTTATTTGATCATGCTTTGGACACAAATTGTTCCCAGCTTGTTCCTGCCCATATTGTTGCACCATGATACTAAGTGTTTCATTTTTAATGATCTGTCCACTACCATCCTTATGACATTGTATCCTTCACGTTCCAGTAGCACTACCACAACGTGCATACTGATATCCTTCCAGGGCCATTGGGGTAGTTCTTGTGGTTTGAGCTATCCATGTGTTTTCTGATTTCAAAATATACTGCTTGGGTAGGTATGGCATTTTCAAACATACCCGTTTAAAACGCGTCTCATTCCCCGTCTCTGATGGTACCAGTTTCAGAGATGAAGGCTTTTCGCTCGTGCATGATGACTTGCTGCCAGGGAATTGTGATATTCTTTCATTGAATGAAGGTTTCTTTATCCTTTGTTGTATGTGTTTTGGCGCTATATGTGCAGCGCCCTCCAATACTGCTGTAAGGATAATCTTGACATACATTCTGAACCCAGTTCCATAACTCCTCAGTTTATATTCATTCGTCTTGCCTCTTTACAACCTCCTTGAATGATATAATCATTCTTTTCCGTATTTCTCTTTCAACATTCTCTGTCATCAGCATGACTTGTTAGGTTTTTTCTGCACCCCTCTTTGGAGAGATCTCTGCTGGCATTGTAGTCAGTGCATCTGACTTCTGACCTTGTTTCCCTGGTCAATTTATAATCTTGGATTTGAATCTCAAAAGGAATTTTGACCACCGAGGTTGTCTCCTGATGAATAGTTTCGATATGATGCAACATTTGAGGGTTGTATGGTCCATCAGTTTCTACATCAGGTAAGGGGGACCTTTGCATCCCGGTCTCTATTGTTCGAATCTATTGTCCATTGCTCCCAGCTCTTCAGCATTGATTTCATAGTGTTCTTCAGCTGGTGTGTGTGTCTTGGACAAAGAGGCTACTGGATGAAGAATTTCTTGATTGTCATACTGTGACAATACTGCTGCAGATATGTAGGTTGATGTGTTGATTTCCCGAACATTTTGTTAACGTAGTACATGTGGGCCAGCGCTGGTGCCCTTGTGAAGGCCTCTTTCATCTCAGCATATACTCACGTTGGATGTGGTCCCCAGTCAAGCACTACTAGCTTCTTTAGGAGTTCAGCCAATGGTTGTAGTGTGTTACTGTAGTTTCCGATGAATTTTTGGTAGAAGTCAGTGAATTTCGGAAATACTACCACTTTCTTGAGTTTGCTTGTTGCTCCCCATTCTTTGATCCCCTGTACCTTCTCAGGATCCGTCTGAAATCCATTGACTTCTACAATTCAACCAAAATACTTGACTTCTTTCCGGTAACACTGGCATCTCTCTGCATCCCGGTACAGCCCTGCTTCATGAAGCATTAGCATTACTGCCTGGTTGTATTCTTTACGTTCTCATAATTTGATGTTGTAGATAAGGATACCATTGAGGAAGGCCATGCAAAATATGCCCAGGAATGGTTGTAGTGTTTTATTGATAAACTCCTGGAAGGATGCCGGTCCGTTGGTCAATCTGAGCAGTATTATCAATATCTCAAATCACCCATTGCGAGTTCTGAAAGCTGTTTTCTGTTTTTCATCTTCAGCAATTGAGTTGATATTATAGACATTCCTAACATCAAGCATAGAAACGCTTGGTGCTTTTGAGAACGTAAGACGTGTTTTGTAGATCAATGGTGGTGCATCGCGATTCGCAATTGTTCCTTCATTCAATCCTCGATTAACCATGAATAATAATGGACCACTATTGGGTTTCTGTGCAAACAGTATCACTGTTGTGCTTGGCGACATTTCTGATTTGATGAATTCTTTTGAAATGTTTTTTTCTATCCTTTGTTTTTGAACCTGTAGTTTATCCCTCGCCAGGCTGTAAATTGGTGCAAATGGTAGTGTGAATTCCTCCTGTAATATGATCTTGTGATTGAATAGTTTGAAGAATGGTAGTTACTCTGTGACTATGTTATCGAATACTGGGAGGAATTCTTGACATTCATTTGTTATGATCTGTTCCAGGGGTTGCTCTTGAAGGTCCTGAGGACCGAGTGCCATGTTGATTTTGTACCGTGTTACCGCATATACCTTAGGTTTTGCATTTTTATTGCTTAGCATACATGGTATTACTACTATGCCTTTAATATCCAATTTAGGTTCGTCCGTATTTTCTTTGTTTCTATATGATCTCCTCATACCAATGCATTTGAATGATGAGGGAGGTGTTCTTGGCACAAGTCGTGTTGGAACTAAATTCACTTGCTTTTGAATATGGTTGTGACCTTGTCAAGTTGTAGCCTTGAGAGTCATAAAATTTTGGAATAATATTCTATTTTTGTTACAAATGCTGGTAGTTGTTCCAGATGTTCTTGTATTCCTAGGTGAAAGTATGTTTTTGTGATAAATTGTTCTAGATTCGACAGGTCTACCATCGATCGCCCCCAGTTACTATAATTGTTGTATTTTTTTTTCTTGCATCTGGTGATGGAAAAGAAAATCCTGATTAATAAATGATATTCATTTGGCTCCACTGTCGATTGATACCTAGGTGTTAACCAATGTGTGTCCAATGTTCAATGAACGTATGATAATGAGATGCTGGCCTTCCGATCAAGATTCTGTTATTTCTATACTATCAATCAAAAGTTGCCAAATTCCAACGCTGCATATAACATTTGTTCCCAAAAGAGATTCGTGCCCAGAATAATGGCCATTGATGTTGCCCCAGTTGAGTCCTGTCCCGAGTCCACTTCCTTTTTCTTGATGTTCCGCTGATCCATATTTTCTCTGAATGGATTGATTCCAAATTGCCCAGATGCTGTCTTGAACATGGTTGCACAACTTCTGGCAAAATGCCGTAAATCTCAGCAGTATATGCACAGTTGTTGTTCTCTTCGACGCTTTTGTTCTTGCTGTGTAATTATCTTTCCGTTGACAACTGAAAGGTCCATGGGTGTGGGGCCATTGTAACCTGCTACCATTCCTGCTGGTGCTGCTGCTGGGGCAGATATGGTGTTCATTGCAGTTTTAGGTATCTTTGACCCTTCTGTCCATCTTCCTGACATCCTGTCTGCAACTCTGGCATGAATTTGAGAATCCGTGTTTGACCATAACTTGACAAATTCGTTTATGTCCTCCGGTATTGCTGTATGTTATAGGGAACTTTTGAATGTACCAAATAAACCACTTCTTGGGGCATTTCGTTTTGTGGCATCATTCCAGCTGATTTGTTCTTCCCATCATCAAAATTCTGCATAGTAATAAAACAACTCTCCGCCTTGCTGTGCAATTTTGTGGGGTTCCCTGTCCACTCTTGCTTAAATGTCCCCATATCCGATACTGAATGGAAATTTATTGAATATGGTTCATAGGCTTTCGAGCTTGATATCTCCAGTGACTGTGTCGCAGTATAGTCGTAACGGACAGAGTGCGATGACTTCCAATGAGCAATCTCCCTACTTCATTCTGGCTTGCACATTGTAGAATTGGCATGCGTCATGTATTTGTTTAAATAACAGTTGGACCTTCCATCGTTGTAGTACCTATCTGTCTGTTGTTGAGAATCAGAGAATATCACTACCTTTGTGGCCCTCATTTCCTTCGGGCGTTCCTGCATCATTATGCCCCAAGAGTGGAACCACTCTATTCACCTGATCCCGATTTTGGTTTCCTTCATCTCTACATATGTTCAACAGTTCATCTATTTCTTCCAACTGTTGTCCTAGTTCTTCCGTCCCTGCTGGTGATGATTGCCATTGTTGTTTTGGGCCTGTCGTGTGTGCCTGCCAGGCTTGGTGCGTACAGATGACTGCTCTTGCGGCCAAGTTTTTTACCATTCGATTTGTTAATGCCAGATCTTGGTCTGTATCCTTTCCGATTGTCAGAGGGGACATTCCCTCCGACATTGACTCGGAGATTCTTTCCACTTGTATTGTGATTTGTTGATCCAGTTGACGGACCAGATACTCAATGTCCGATGGTGGTGCTCCTGCCATTTGGCCGATGTAGTGCTTCATCTTGTAGGATGACTTCAGATCATTTTGTTGATTTACAGTACTGAAGTCGGTTATGATCATTTGAGACAGATTCCGTTTAAATACTCATTATTAATATATGGTGTGGGCCTTTGCCCTGGCCACTGTGCTACATGATTGTTGGCATTCTTCAACAGGAACTGTGGTATGTAGTTCTTGATATCGAACTCTATTCTTGGTAGTGAGCCTACCACTGTTACACCTAGCAAGTTCGCAGCGGGGTCATGTACGATCACCCGCAATGTCCCTCATAAGATGTCATCGGCTATCACTCGTCTCGGATGCCAGAGCCAATCTTTTCGGATGGCTAGCAAACGAACACCCACACCATCGATAAGCATCGACAGCTAGTTGATGGCCGCGGTCGCTTCTGCTCCGAAACGCCAATAACAAACGGACAGTCAACAAACAGCTGAATGCCATCGGCCAATAAGCTGACGCTTGCCGACGAGAAACGGACAGCCGGCAATCAACTGCATGGCGCCAGCCAAAAGCCGACGACTGCCGGAGGCCTAAGAATACGTGCCGACTCTGACCAGCGTAGCTGCTCTCTATCGAAAGAGGCCTATTCGTCTGGTGGTCATCAGATCGAAAGGATACCACTGGTCTGGAGGCACAAGCCCGCGAGCTTGATGTCATAAAGGATACCGATGGTCTGATTATGATCTAATGACGATTAAGACAATAGAGGATCGAGAGATGGAGGCCGCGGTAGTTGCGAAGGAACGAGCATTGGTTCGATGGTGGTTCGAAGGTGGTCATGGTGCTGGAGCTCTAGAGAAAAAGCGTAGATAGAAGTATTTGTTAGGAAGCAAAGACGAAGGTATAACAACCTTGGGTTCTTCGAGGGTAGAAAGGCATCAACCTTCTCTGTGAGGAGAACAAACCTTAACAATATACGCATTTAAAAGCTACTTCTTTTCGTTCAGAATCGTTTAGTGATTTCACATCCCGAGCGAACCTCCTAACCTACCTTTGAAGCAGTCCCGAATTAAGTACGGATACTACTTTGACCGGGTAAACCTGGAGCGAAGCTCCCGGTGTTACAACCACTTCAAGGCAATCATTACAAATATGTTCCCACTGGCTGTTGATGGCCCAATATTTCACACAATCATTACCACAAGAAATCTCACAGTGGCAGCAAGATAAGGGAATCCAGCACATCAACGCCTGATGGCGAGTGTTCTACGGTTCTTCTGGTGATGAACCTATTGCACAGGATGAAACTTGAACTGAAATGATTCATTGTATAAATAATACTCTTCAATTGCTTTGTAATTACCTTGAATAACTGCTTGGGCAATGAATATCCCCACTCATACAACAGCGTGTTTGCTGGACGTGATCTTGGTTCCAAGGCAAAAGTGACTCGAGGTTGATAATCCAGAGTGAGGAAAGAACACAATCATGTTCCTGAATGCTGTCAAAACAGGTATCAAATTGTTCTATGCCGCAGTTGGAAGTAAATAATGCAGATCAATTCTGAATTACTCAGTAGTTGCAGTGGATAGTGGGGTTGCGGTAATCATGGTCTAGATCTCCACCGTCTGCTGCATATCAACAGTAGTACATATATTCGCAGGTACTCTTGTTCTTACTCAAGTATCAACTTTTCGATATGGCACTAGGTGCCAAAGATATCCGCATTTCGGGGTGTTCGAAAGGTCCCAGGCAAGGTGAACAGTTGTGTCGCCAATAGAAGTGGATAACCAGTCGGTTTTCGAAATTGTTTACAGATTTGAATATAACACAGATGGTATTGATGGTGAGGTGACAGTAATAGCAGCCTGAACGGTGGGGTTATCGACACATTAACTGATAGTATCACCGGAAGAATCAACTGTGGACTTGTTCATTTGTCAAGTTTTGGAGTCTCTGTGTGGCAGAGGTTATAAAATCAATACTTCGATTTTGGAAATACAGGTACTGACATTTAGGCAAAGGATTCGTATTCCAGAATCACAAGAGTGGCCAGTGATTGATGTCCAAGCTATGAATTATTTCGTAGACTAGAGAATGAGTTAAGAGCAAACTTCTCCTCTGCTGAATCCTCCTCCTAATATACAATCAATGTGATCATCATCACCTTAACTCACTCCTTCAATATATATCCAAAATTCACCCAACTATCTACACTACCTTTTCAACTGCCACACTCCTGCCGATGTTGCATCATTGGCCTCTTGCTATTATAATCGGTGATCATCCATAACCTGATATAGTTGCCTGCAACTATGTTATCTGGCTCGAAAACCTGTTTATAATTCTTGCGATGAGTAAACCGATTTTTCTTGCCCATTCAATTCAATCGTAAATTATTGATCCTTATTCAATCTCCAATTCTCACCATACACAATCCTGATACTTTCACCCAGACTTCATTACTGTTTGTCAATCATGGGTGTCAATATTTTGAATTTGCTCAATGTTGAATGTTAAACATTATAAAAGGCACTGTAACAGATAGTATCAGTCACTTTTGCCAGAAAACATAGTCATAGTGTTCTGTTTGATCCATTGTCAATTGGCAACAATATTACCATATTATGTATTATATCAACAGTTGTAATTACTGGCTGATGTTCATTTTTTGCCACTGCTGATACTTTTACCCCATCACTGCAATAATGATTTCTGCATGACGGCTGCCGATGGAGTCAATTGACTATGTTTGAAATATGCGACAGTATACAAATATTCAGTAAAGAATACTACCAATCTCTTGTATCAATGACAATACACATGGTATTGAATTTGAACAATTTCTGATTTGCAATTTGATCACCACATTCAGTGGTATGCCAAAATTTGTTGGCACTCGTTGATGTGAATTTTCAGCCACTGCTGACACTTTCACCCAACTATTGACATTGATTTTTTTTTCAATTGTTTCTGTCAATACTGTCAATCTGGTGTATTTCTATTATGCGACTGTATACAAGTTTACAGTATCAGATTATATGAGTCTTTTTGTCGAAAAACGTAGTCCAGTATGCCATTTGATTCATTTGCATTTGCAACTATCATACCTTATAATATTCATACTGAAAAGTATTGACACTGATTGATGCTCATTTTAGGCCACTTTTAAAGCTTTAGCCCCAGGTCTGGGATGAATATTTTGCAAATGATGGCTGTCAATATTCTGACTTTGGTCTATTTTCAATAGATATGCATATTCAAGTTTACTGTAACAGACCGTATGAATCATTTTTCTCAATTTAAGTTGGCACTTTGTTAGTTGCGGTTCATTTCCTATATCAACAATTTTTACCTATAAATGACATTATTGATCCAATTAACCAATCAGTACTATACAATTCACTTGATATATTGTTTGAATTGAGGTTTAATATTGTATCTATTGGTGAAATCACTGTGTTGGTAACAAATCAATATGAAATACACTTCGAATATACAAGCTGGATGCATTCACACTACCTAATTCACCACGTAATTACTAGGTCAAATTTCTATTAGTTGTATGTCAATGGATACAGAACATCTAATCTTGCTTGTTAATATACTCAATTGTATAACTGTCTGTGTATATACTACGTTAACTGCAAGTACTTTTATGGTAAATTGTGATAGTTCAGTTCTAGGTGAATGATATTTGAAATTCTTTCTAGTTGCCCACCAAAGCTATACCCATTAGAATAATATTACACAATATTTGCGATCACTCGGAAGGTTAGAATACTCCTGATATGAACAATCCTTAACAATGGTTGGCAATAATGACGTAATGGATATAGTTGACACTGATAATATTTGTGGCGATTCATACATATCACACTATACTTGGACTTACTACTGCATATGTTTAAACCTAGTATTACCTGCAATTCTTCAATTAACACTGTTATTCAATACAAATATGTAACAAGTTTCACAACTTGTTGGTGTGATAATGAATGTGATTTATACAGAGTTGGTGACAGTCAATACAATGAATATGTATCTCTCACCTGATTTAATATCAGGATTGTCAAGGTTTCAGGGCTCCGAGTTCTAGGGGTTATAAAAACCAAACTAACATTCAAAATTGCAAGTATATCACAACAGACAAGGGACTCAAAATCGGGTGTCACTGAAGTGAACAGAGGTTCGTGTCAAAGCTATCGATCAATTTGTAGACGAGGGAACAAGTGAAGAGCGAACCGATTCGCCTCGAATTTTTGCTGCTTATAACTGCTACGGCAACCATCATCACTTCAACTAACTCGGTCCATATACCTCCAAACATCACCAGACTGTGTACACCTCCTGTGAAAGTGCCATGCTCATGCGACCGTTGTGCCTTCGGTGGGTATTCATTATCATTGGCGATTACCCATACCCTGTTTTCTATTGTGTCAAACCTGTATTCATTGCTCAAAACCTGTTTGTTATTCTCACAATGAATCAACCTGTTTTCTTTCAAACACATGTAATCCGTCATCATTGATCCTCATTTAATTACCAATTCTCACTTTACACAACCGTGACATGGATCCAAAAGTCGCATGCTCCAGATCATGGACCCGCTTATCGACTGGTCAAATAACCTGAATTTCTGGGTGGTTCCAAAATAGGCTGTGGAACTGAACCATTCTTGACGGTTTGGTTCTACTGGTGACTCCAGCCAGAAATTTGAAAACGGTTCAGTTCCGACCTGAACCCGGACCGGAGGCTCCGGGTCGGAACCTTTGCCAACACTGCTCAACGTGGTGAACAGATGCATCTTGAACGGACGATGAGAGAGTAGAAGCCACAGCTGTGGATGACCACGGATATGGCCGGACAGTCTGCTGAAGATACCTTGTCATGGAGACAATGGAGGTACTCAATATATAGCCATGGTCAATCAGAATGGCTCATCCAATATCAGTTTGAAGAGCCAAGTCAATACAGGCACTTGGAGTCACAACATGAGCAATTATCAGTGATTCGCAGGCAGCCATTAGATGGACGGGGCACTGGGACACAGGGCCAGTGCAGCAGCTAGCAAGACCAATCCATGGGAATGCCAGGGCTCTCCGCAGCCATGGCATCGAAGTCATGATACACTTGGTCTCTGGACACTCTGGAATCCCTGGGACTGAACAGGCCGACAGCCAGGTGAACAAGGCTTGAGAACATTGAGGGTAAATAGTGTGTGAGCAAACATACACCTCTGCTGCTAATTTAGCTAGACGGATCTTCATTGGACCTTTACCAGCGCAGGTCCAGTTGGAAGCTGACGAATACATCAAGCACTTTGGTTACAGACAGAATGAGAAGCCCCAACGCTAGAGATCTATCTCAATGACAAACGTGAAGCTTTTGGTAACAAGGTTATATTGACCAAAGTCCAGGCATGCATCCAGAGGAGTATACCAGAATCACTGTAACACCGAGAAGACAACAAGTGCTGGTGGTGTGAAGGAACAATAACCCGGGCATGGGTGCACTGCTTTCGCCAATGCAGCTGATGGAAAGACTAGCATAAAGGACTCTCGAAAGTGGTGGGTAAGGCAACAGACTGGAATGCAGGCAGATGCCAGCTCATGCAAGTCTCTGTACTGTTTTCCATGGAAAAGCGTGATCAAGCAGTAATGGAATTCCTGGTGGTTACTGATGTTGGCAAGTTCCTGCCCAAGTGAGAGCAGGAGTGAGGTTCTTTGGAGGTCTTTGGATCAGTGGTCTTTCATTTGGTTCTTCTCTTTTCCTACTTTCTTACCAATCTTTTTACTTTCTTTTGTTAGAGGAGACAAAGTGTAGCAGTTGCGGAGCCTTGCCATCGAGCTAGCCTGCCTGGAGGCGTCGGGAATTAGAGGTCTGTCATACTCTAAATAGAGTTAATACAGTAAGATCAAACAAAGCAAACAAACAAGCGCCTCGACCAATCAATTTATTTGCGTCCAGCCATGACATAAACGCAAGCAAAATGATTGGCTCGCTTATTGGGGACACGTGAAATTGCCCGATCTAGGGTTTGCAGGCCGGCTCAGACTTCTTCTAGAAAACCCCGCGCTAAGGGCAGCCGGCCAGGCCCGACCCGTTTCGAACATTGGATATTCATGCTTGTTAATGTATCTTAGACATCTTCATGACTTGCATTTCCAAGGCCGAGGATATCGATGCAAATTTGCCTGTGCTGGTTAAGGTGTTGGGATGCTCTTGCCCGTGTAGTCTCTTCCTTGTCTCCATGACCTGCACAGTGATGGCAACGATTCGATGATGAACCAGTTCGGACTAGCAGTTCGCGGTGCGGTTCGGTATCGGTTCAGGCTGGTGAACTGCACAGCTTGAACCTGTGCACAATGCGGGAGAGACTGGTTCAGGACTGGTTCGAACCAGTTTGATTCCTTGTGACATTTAACATGGTATAATCCTTGTCTAAGTGGCCTTGAGGCTAAATGTAGGCTTTTGCACATTCATGACATATCTGCTTATAGCCACTGGCATTTCAGTGCATGTTCCGGACTCCAAGACTGCTTTAGTTGCCCACCTAGGGTGAAAAATGACTTTTGGGTGTATGACTAAACAAACGTTGGCTGAACTGCCATAGAACTGGTTCGAACCAGTCCAGTAATGGTCAAACCTGGCAGTTCACGGTTCGAACCGTTGCCTTCACTGGACCTGCACCGCCAATACCTTGGCCTCTTTCCATCGCCCCTGGGCCCAGTATATCGACACAAGGTTGCTTATGCTGGTCAATGTATCTGGATGCTCTTGGCCGAGTACCCTCTCGAACGTCTCCAGTACCTGGACATCCAGTTTCTCGGCCTCCTTGCTTCGCCCCTGTTTCCAATATATTGATGAGAGGTTAGTCATGCTAGCCAAGGTTTCACCATATTCTTGGCCGTATACCCTCTTTTTTGACTCCACGACCTGTACCTCCGGCTTCTTATCTTCCTTCCATCGGCCCTGTTTCCAATATGTCGATGCGAGGTTGGCAATACTGGTCAAGGTATCTGAATGTTCATTTTTTTATTTTCAATCATACTGTATTCACTTAATTCAGTGATCTCAATCGTCTCGTCGAACTGACGTTTGGACTAGTCAGCTCGCCTCGCGGGCTGGATATCCGCCCACGGAGGTGGCAAGCACTACACTGGCACTACGCTCGGAGCACCAGCGCATCCCAGCGTAGTGAGGTGACGTAGTAGGAGGTGATAATTATGCTTTGTGAGGCTCCAGTGACGCAGTAAAAAGCTTTATGAGGCTCAAGTGACGTAGTAATAAGCTTCATGAGGCTCCCCTCACAGTGACGATATTGTGGAAGCACAAGAGGTTATGAAATCGTTGGCACACAATGGTTTGCTTCCATTTGAGCGTGTTCCGGAAGTAGTAAAAATGATGGATGCTATTTACCGCCTAGAAAATCGCAGACATCAGTTATAGCCTCAATTATGGATGTACATGCTGTAATTTAGAATAGTTTAAATTCAACTAGTCTGTGCCGTCCAGTCCACTGAGCTAGTGAATTATCCGGCGAGCTGATAGCCCGCTTTTTGCCACTCCGCTAGGCTACACGGGCTGGGCTATTGAGATCACTGACTCAATTTAGAGTATGACAGAACCCTAATCCCCTCCACCTCCAGGCAGGCCGGCTAGATGGACAAGCTCCGCTGCTGCTACCCGTCGTGCCTTCTGACAAAAGAAAGCAAAAAGATTGATAAAACCAAAAGAAACGAACCGAAAGAGAGACCACCGAACCAGAATGTTAAGAGCAAATCAGAGAGGAAGAACGAATGTACTGAATTGTCTAAAGTACAAAGAGAGAGAAAGAGAAAGCTCTATATAAGAGAATGGGCATCATGCCCGGAACGCGCCATACCCGGAGCCGGCCCGAAGTGAAGTCTTATCCGTGGCCGAGCATCCGGAGCCGGATGTCGTGCTCAAGTCCGGGTGGCTCTCGACTCGATGCCCGAGAAGGCTCCGGCCACACCTCCGAATGACGTCGAGAGCCTCCGGGCTAAACCCCGAGCAGTGACGTCAGTTAACTTGCGCCAACACAGAAGGCCAAAAGGCCCCCGAAGTACCACTCGCTTATACTAGAACTTGCCGACGCCAGTAGCTGCTAGGACGTCCACCACCGCTTGATCGCATTTCTCCATGGAAAACAGCTCAGAGACCTGTACATGTCTGTATCTACCCGCTTTCCAGCCATGGCCTTTCCAGAGTGTGTTCTGCTGGTCTTTCCATCGGCTGCTGTGGCGGAAGAGATGTGGCAGTATACCCTTATTCTCATATCTCTGACCTGTACATGCAATGCCTCAGCCTCCTTCCATCGCACCTGGACCCTGTATACCAGTGCAAGGTTACCAACGCTGATCGAAGATTATGGGTGCTCTTGGCCATGTACCCTCTTTTTGACTCTACAATCTGCACCTCCAGCACCTCCGCCTCTTTCCCTCGCCCCTAGCTCCAGTATGTCAATTCGATGTTGCCTATGCTGGTCAAGGTTGCGGATGCTCTTAGCTATATACCCTCGGGGACGTCTCCATGAGTTGTACCTCCAGCACCTCGACCTGCTGCCATCATCCCTGGTTCCTGTATATTCATGAGAGGTTGCCCATGCTGGTCAAGGTAGTGTTATGCTCTGGGCCCAGTATTTTCTTTTCTATCTCCACGACCTGTATCTCCAGCTCCTAGGCCTCCATCAGTCACCCCAGTTTCCGATATATTGCTGATAGGTGCAACATGCTATTCAAGGTAGAACGATGATCAATTCCGCGGGTTTTTTTCTGTTTCGTCATTGATATGTATTCGCTACGCTGCCAATTTCCCAAACTCTCCAAACTCATCTAGAATATCTCTTAAGACAGTGTATAAGTCGATTAGGAAGGAATGGAGCTCCCCAAACTCTCGAGTCATATCACCAACAGTTAGTGATGGGCGTGAGCCGAGTCGGCTCGAGTCTAAAGCTCGAGCCTTTAAGCTCGAGCCGGCTTGAGCTCCAGGCTAAAACTTGCAAGTAGGCTCAAGACTCCAGGCCGAAAAGCTCGAGTTTCGGCTCGAGCTTTGCCCAGCCTATTGAAAAGGTCACCTGTATATACAGGCTTCGAAACTCAGGGGTCTGCACCCCAGCGTTAGCTCTCATGGTCCAAATATGAGTTCAAAATACAGATTCCACCGATTCTACCTATCAGCCCGATGAAAAAGAATATCATTGGCTTTCACAGTATTACTCTATACCACTTGGCCCACGTGATCTAGTCATGACAGTACGGCCATGCGGGCACTTGATGGTTGAATATAAGAGCGATTCTGGGAAAAGACCTACCGGGAATTGCTTACTGTGTTTATTGTGGGGACGAATTCCGCATATTCCCTTGTTGAGTCCACTACATTGCACAACGTGATTTGGTATCGTCATAGTGCTGCACCCTTGCTTTCCTGATATACACTTGTTAATGACATCTCTGCATTACATGACAATCTTAAACCACAACTCCAAGAGCAGCTTCAAAAACCTACCACATTTGATGAATGGGTGGCAAATCAGTCTTACTCTTGAAGCTTTGTCCTCTTCCTTTAGCCAGTGAGCATATTTAGAAATTACTGCTCATTGGATGGATACAAATTTTCTACTGTGTGATGTGGTGTTTGCCTTCAAGTGGTTGAGAGGTTCACGTACTGTCCGAAATATTGCTTTGGAAGTTCAGCGGGGTTTAAAGAACTGGAATATCGAACAGCATATATGTGGAATTACAACCAATAATACTTCAGTAAATGATATGATGTTTTCTGATATTCACAAGCTCAATCCAGTGATTGAACTTACACACACTCAGATTCGATACATGGCACATATTACGATCTTCGCTGCCGAAGCAATTCGGGCAAATCTGAAGGCAGAGGCAACTTAATATTAGGCAGTAATGGCAGGCAAACATAATCCGGTATCCCAACCAACAATTTGGTATGATCCTTCAGTGGTTCTCAAGAACTGCCGTCATATCTTCTCTAAAATCCGGGCCTTCAATCTCCTCTTGACATTCACTTTTTTTACACTGTCAAACAATAAAGATTAAGTTCTTATTGTCAAAGTTGTGCTGAGTGACGATCGATGGTGGAGTGATGATCGGTGATTAATATAAAAGATAAAGCATGATGAGAATGAAATCAGGTTTCGAACGGAGGCTAAAGCACGACGAGAATGAAATCAGGTTTCGAACGGAGGCTAAAGCATGACGAGAATGAAATCAGATTTTGAACGGAGGCTGAAAGCACGATGTCAGGTTTCGAACGGGAAACCACGAAATCGTGGAAAAGCAATGTACAAAGTAAGCAGGAGTTCGGAGGTATTATGGAACAAGTGAATTACTGTATATAAACCAGGCGTTTGGCGGAGGATAAGTTTCTTTCTTCACTCGTTCTCTCGTCTATAAAACAATCAATTAGCTTCAGCTTTCACTTCTTTCACACCCAGTGATTTCAGATTGAGTCTCTTGCATACAGCCCTCGTTTTCTTAGCTACAGGCTATTCTCGACTTTGAGCCTTCCTGCTCTTGGATTTTATAACCCCTAGAACCCCGAGCCCTGAACCCTCGACACCCAGCCCTGAATCCTTGACAGAAGAACGAGTCAAAAATCGATTCTGCCGGTTATATTTTTAGTTTATGTGCCACTATCCTCATCGAAGCGGTTGTTATTTTTGTTACAGACCCTGCAACACTCGCTGAACTGTGTTTCGATCCGTTGGCAATTGTGAGAACCGATTGATTACGCACAGTTTTTGGCGACATATTTGTATAGTTTGCCTGTGGTCCTTCAGAAGACCCACCAACTATTTCGACGAATGAGCGACGAACCTACCTGCGACTGTATCTAATACTGTTACTGATCGGAAAAGGCAGGGGACCTAGATCACGACTATCCAAACCCAACAATCCACTGCACCTGCAGATCACCACAAGAGTGGCTGGTAAACTACATCTGCCATTGCGACGTTGAAGAATTCGATACATTCTTCGATTGTATCGAAGCACACAACTGTATTCTTTGTTTACTGTGGACCCTCGGTCTCGAAACTCCTTTGCCTTGGTATCGAACAAGGCATTGATGTGCTGGAATCCCAATAAGTGTATTTGGTGTGAAACTCCTTGTGGCAACGACTGCTGGATATACTGAAAAAGCGATACCTGGAAACACATCTGTGACGAGTGCCTTGAAGTAGCACAAACCTTCGGCTGGAGAATCACCAAATACCTATACCAATCACCGTTCGAAAATTGCAAAGATGGAAGGCAGCTCCTCAGAAGCCCGATACATAGAGCTTTCCAGAATAAGCCAAGAAATAATAGGGAGACAGATATTGGTGGATTTCACCAAACTGAACCTAGAACAAGCCCTGGAAGCGGCGAATGCAATGAAGGATACCTTATGTCAACTACTACAGGCACCCCCATCTCAAGTCGAGAATCAAATAAGCCGACTAAACGAACAAATCGTCACCCAAGTGGCAAGCATTAGAACAGTTCAAAAACGAATAACCGAGTTGTTAAAAGAAGGGAAAGATCTCGAACAAAACAAAAAAAACACCGACCAAGAACTGACATTAACACAACAAAAAGTGAAGGACTTGGAAGCAAGCGTGCCCCGTGTACACACGGGGACTTACAGATCAAAGTCACCGAATTAGAACAACGACTGGAAAACAGAATGCCAACAGATACGGAGGTATTAAGGCAGGATCTCGATGATACACAGGAGCAATTGAAAATAATTGGGGAAAGAGAAAGGAATATCGGGATCAGGTCAAAAGAGTGCTCGCACTCATGGGGAATGGTGGTAATAGTGGCGGTAACAGAGGACATAAAGGCAGCGAAATTCTCCGATTTTCAGGAACAGACCGAAGGGCACTTCGAGGATGGATGGCACAACTAGCCATGAAAATTGCGGATGAACCGGGACGATTCTTCAGCGAACAATCCAAATGTAGTACGCGGCAAATCGACTAGAAGGCGAGGCCCTGAATCAAATTCAACCGTACATCGACAGGAAAACCGGAGACCTGAAGTTAGAGTCACTAGAAACATTGCTGGACCTATTGCAATTGGCTTTCGGAGACCAGGACATACGGGCCACAGCGAAACAGGAACTTCTCAAACTTAAGCAAAAAGATTGAGAATTTGCCCAATACTATGCAGAATTCCAACGGTGGGTACCTGATGTCGATTGGAATGAAGCAGCCCAGTTAGAAGTATTACAACAAGGCCTATCTGAGGAGCTGAAGGACTCACTACAGCACTGCGACATCCCGTCGGACCACACGGAGTTTGTCAAAATGTGCTCAAAAAGAGACTCCCGAATCCGCGCCCGAGCCGCTGAGAGAAAGTCAGGACGATGGACAGCAGGGTCAAAGAAACAGGAAACCACGAGCAACACCACACCTGCCCCAGAATAGCACCAGCAGGCACTGTGACAGGTTACCACGGCCCTGCTCCAATGGACCTTTCAGCAGTCAAGGGGAGAAAGATTACTCCAAAGATCGCAAGCGGCGAAGGGATGGAGGACTCTGTATGTACTGCGGGGATAGCAGACATTTCGCGGCATCATGCCCAAGAAATTGAAAGCAGCATCAGGACAGGTGGAAGGAACACTTTTAAGAAAGCAAGAAATGAAATGGACGCAGATTCGGGAACAAGGGAAGGAAAGGAAATCGAGACGGAAACGTCTAGGCCAGTGCAATATGATGGCCATTGCGCTGGGCACGAATCTCCTGTGTCTACAGTTGTTAAGTCTCGTTTTGGAATTTCGCAGTTTTCGATTAGTAGTGCAGAAATTAAGGAATCTTCAATGGAAAGCAAGCATCTTGTTGTGAAATGTTCCTGAAAATCGGAGACAGGTTAATCGATAACACGCTTTAATTGACTGCGGAGCCACGGGAATAGCTTTTGTGGATAAAGATTTGGTTCGCCATCATCAATTAGAAGAGAGGAATTACGAGAATCAAGAGAGTTAGAGGTTATCCATGGAAGACCCATCGAATCAGGAACAATTACGACTATGGCCAAATTAAACTTGGGAATACGATCACATCAGGAACAGCTACCAGCGTATGTCACAAAACTAGGACATTATCCGATAGTGCTGGGATTACCATGGTTACAACTTCACGACGTAACGGTCAAATTTCAAAGTTGCAGGATTGGCTTCGAAAGCAGCTACTGCCAACAACACTGCCAGCACCATTCGAGCGTATGGGTGTGGGAAAATCATATGGAAACAACAGCGGATCCGGAGAAATCCAAGCTGATATTTGCGCAGTAGCCGCCTCACCTTTTATGAGAAAAGTAAAAAAGGAGAAACTCAAGGTTTACGCTGTCACATTATACGAAATCAATAAGGCCTTGGAGAGAAAGGATCTACAAGAAAAACCCGTGAAGAGGTCATCCCCAAGAATACCACCAGTTTCTACCCCTATTCAGCAAAGTAATCGCGGAAACGCTACCACCGCACCGACCCTACGATCATAAAATCAAGCTGCAAGAGGGATTCACACCGCCGTTTGGACCTATCTACCGCTTATCACGAGAAGAGCTGCAAGTCCTAAAGGAATGGATAGAAAGAACTTGTCCAAGGGATTCATCCGATCATCTTCGTCGCCCTGCGGAGCACCGCTACTTTTCGCTTCGAAACCAGGAGGAGGCCTGAGACTCTGCGTCGACTACCGAGGCTTGAACGAAGGAACAATAAAAAACCGGTATCACCTACCATTGATCCAAGGAACCTTGCTAAGACTCTCCAAAGCCCGTTACTACACCAAATTAGATGTTCGCGACGCGTATAATATGATTAGAATCGCGGAAGGAGACGAATGGAAAACGGCTTTCAGAACTCGATACGGACTTTTCGAATCCTTAGTTATGCCCTTTGACTTACCAACGCGCCAGCATCGTTTCAAGAATTTATGAATGATACGCTACGCCCCTTTCTGGAGATATTCTGCATGGCCTTTTTGGACGATATCCTCATTTACAGCGATCAACTACAGGAACATAAAGAGCACGTCTGAGCGGTAATGACTTCACTCAAGGAAGCCGGCCTCAATTGAAAGGCAGAACAGTGCGAGTTTCATAAGGAAGAAGTCAAATATTTTGGATGAATTGTCGGAGTAAACTGAATCAGAATGGACCCGGAGAAAGTCCAAGCAGTCGAAAACTGGAAATCACCGGGGAAACACAAGGAAGTCCAAGCCTTCTGAGGCTTTGCTAATTTTTACCGACGGTTCATACGGAATTATAGCAAGGTAGTGCAACCATTAACAAAACTCACGAAAAAGCTAGTATCTTTTGATGGGGACCAGATCAAAAAGGGCGTTCGTAGAACTCAAAAGGCCTTTACGACGGTACCAGTGCTAGCCTATTTCGATTATGAAAAGGAGATAGTCCTCGAAACCGATGCCTCAAGTTACGTATCCGCGGGAGTCCTCTCTCAGTACGACAATCAAGGAGCGCTACATCCAGTGGCCTTCTTCTCCAAGAAACATATACCTGCCGAAGAAAATTACGAAATTTACGATCAGAAATTCGGCGCGATATTCAAAAGCTTAGAACAATGGAGACCCGAGTGCGAAGGTTCAGCACATCCGATCAAGATTCTCACAGATCATATGAACCTGGAGTACTTCATGACGTCGAAACTGTTAAATCGAAGGCAGACAAGGTGGTCCGAATTTCTCTCCCATTTCAAGTTCAAAATCATTTATCGCCCATGCAAGCAAGTACAGAAGCCCGATGCACTCACAAGAATGCCAGGAGACATTTCTCCGAAGGGGGGGGCAGAAAAAACCCAGCAAATCGTGCTAAAAACAGAAAATCTCGACAAGGAACTACGCAAATCGTTGATAGTGGCCTTCGCAGAAACAGTTAATTTCGACAATGACTCAGTAAGTCCTGAAGAGTTGTGGAATTGGGTCAAAAAGACATGCCAGCAATGCCTGTTCGACAGCAGCGAAGGGCTATGTAAACATAAAAATCAATCACTGGAGATATTCGAAATTCAACAAGCACAACCAACAGACAAGGAAAAGCTTAAGTGGATTCAGGAATGTTACAATTCTCCGGTCGCGGGACATCCAGGACGAGCAAAAACCTACGACCTGCTAAGCCGAAATCATTCCTGGATTCAGATGAGGAAGGACGTTGACCGCTACGTACGAAACTGTCACACCTGCCAGCGGAGCAAGGCAACCCACGGGAAGACTCATGGCTTGTTGCGATCGTTAGAAATACCAGAGCAGCCATGGAATGATTTGAGCACGGACTTCGTAGTCGGACTGCCAGAAAGTGAAGGGTTCAACGCAGTATTGGTAGTGGTCGATCGCCTAACGAAGATGCGACATTTAGTACCCTGTTCTGACAAGTAGATGGAAAGAAGCTGGGCGAAATGTATATTAAGGAAGTGTTCAGATTGCACGGACTGCCCGAAACAA
>WHVE01001125.1:0-30069 GCA_015178995.1 Trichophaea hybrida
ATAAATGATAAAGCATGACGAGAATAAAATCAGGTCTCAAATGAAGGCTAAAGCATAACGAGAATAATATCAGGTTTCGAGCAGAAGCCAAAGCACCACGAGAATGAAATCAGGTAACGTATCAGGTTGTACAGGAAAACGACGGAAGTATACGAAAAGCGGTGTACAAAGAAAGCAGATGTTCGAATGTATTATGGAAGCAGTGAATCACTGTATATAAACCGGGCGTTTGGTTGAGGAGAAGTGTCTTTCTTCACTTGTTTTCATGTCTTAAAAGCAATCAATTAGCTTTGGCTTTCACTTCCTTCACACTCAGTGATTCTGGGTCGAGTCTCTCGTATTCAGTACTCGCATTCCTAGCTACAGGCTACCCTCAGACATCATTGCCATCCGGATTTTACTATTATAACCCTGGAAACCTCGAGCTCTGAACACTTGATACCGAGCCCTGAATCCTTGACAGAAGAACAAGTCTATAATCGGTTCTACAGGTAATAATTTGACATTATGTGCTGATACCCTCACCGTTCAGGCTGCTATTATTGTAACCGCAGCTGCAACAGTTTGTGCATCATTTTTCGATCCGCAAGCAACTTTGGAAACAGATTGGTTATCCATTTCTATTGGAGATACATATGTTCGGGTTGCCTGTAGATCTTTCGAAGACCAATGAATCCCAATATCTTTGGCTGTCAATGCCATTTTTAGATGAGCGACCAACCTACTTGTGACTGTATATATTACTGCTACTGTTCAAAAAAATTGGGTGATTTAGATTATGATTATCCAAACCCAACCATTCACTGCAACTGCAGAACAATTCAGGATTGGGCAGTAACATCTACTTTAACTGTGGCATAGAAGAATACGATACTTTTTTCGATTGCATCGAGGAGCGGGCTTGTATTCTTTATTCACTGTGGACACTCAGTCCTGAAACTCTTTTGCCTTGGTATGTAGCCAGGCGTTGATGTGCTGGAATCCCAATCAGTGTATTTGGTACAAAACTTCTTGTTGCAACGACTGCTGAATATGCTGGAAAAACAATACCAGGAGGCACATCTGTGATGAGTGTCTTGAAGTAGCACTGATCTTTGGCTGGAAGATGATCAAATCCCTACACCAATTACCATCTAAAAATTGGCAAGATGTCAGGAGAAGCTTCCAGAACAGCTCACGATGAGACATTGACCGGTGAATTGCAATGGGAATTGGAAAACCTAACATACGTGAATACCGAGGCAATGGACGAAAAACAACTCTGGGAACATATTCAAGCAATCAACGCAGGACTGACAGCCCTTGCTCAGTTACAAACAACCAGCAGGTTGAACGAATTGCTAAAGGATCAGCAATCTGTGGAAACTACAGAAGTATGAATGTCGGAATTGCTGGCAGAAGGAAAAAAGGTCATTGAGGAACAGTACAACCTGAAATAGAATTTGCTTCTTACACAACAAAAGTTCAGAACCATGGAGGAAAGAACCCCTGAATGCAATTACGGATATCTGGAAGAAAAAGTCTGGAACCTAGTATAACAGTGGGAAGAGAATAACACAGATCTGGCGGAATTGCAACAAGACCTGGAAGATGAGGAAACACAGATGGAGAAGCTCAGGAGTTGAGCGGAGGAACATCGAGAACAGGTAACTCGAATCTTGAAATTGATGGAAGGAAAGACAGGAGTATGGGGAGAAAAGGCAGAAAGAGAAGAGAAAGTAAATGAGATTGCCAGCATTTCAGGAGAAGACAGAAAGAAACTCCGAGGGTGGAAGGTGCAGTTAGCCATAAAGATTGCCGGAAAACCAAATGCTTTGAATACCAAACAGAAGAAGCTGAGGTATGCATTGGGGTGCCTGAAGGGGGTAGCTTTGGCACAATTGATGCCGTTATGCGATGAGATTTCAGGGGAAGTCAAGCTGGAAACCTTAGAAGCCCTAGTTGACTTGCTAGACCTAGCCTTCGGAGACCAAGGCACAGCAGCGACGGCCAAAAGGGAAGTCTTCGAACTCAAGCAACATGACCGTGAGTTGTCTCAGTACTCCGCAGAATTCCCAAGATACATACACCACGTCAAATGAAAAGTAGATGCTCAACTGGATGCGTTACGTAACAAACTATCCAATGAACTCAACAACTCCCAAAGACATATTGAGGAGCCAGAAAGCCTGGTCGAATTCGTCAAATTGTGGTCAAAAAAAGACTTAGCAATAAGAAGACGAGTGGCAGAAAAGAAGTCAGGATGATGGGAAGAAAGCTACAAGAAACCGTACTCAACAACCAACATCACACTCACCCCAGATTGAACACCAGCAGGAAAGATAACAGGGTACTTCGGCCCCGCTCCGATGGATCTCTCAGCAGTCAAAGGGAGGAAAATTACTCCAGAAGAACGCAAGTGGCGAAGAGAAGGAGGACTTTGTAAGACATGCAGAGATAGCAGGCACTTTGCAGCATTGTGCTCAAGAAAATTGAAAGCAGTATCAGGAGAGGTGGAAGTAACACCTTTTAAGAATGCAGGAAATGAAATGGATGCAGATTCAGGAACATGGAAAAGAAAGGAAGTCAAGTGGGGAAAAGATTAAACCAGTGCAAAGAGGATTGCTATTGTGCTGGGCACGAATCTTCTTTGTCTACAGTTGTTAAATCTTGTATTGGAATTGAGCAGTTTTGAATTAGTTGTGCAGAAATTAAGCAGTCTTGAATGGAAAGCAAACATCTTGTTGTAAAATGTTCGCTGAAAATCGGGGACAGGTTAATCCACACACATTCCCTGATCAACTGCAGAGCCATGGGAATAGCACCATTCAGCAGGTTGTTGGCAGTCCGTTTGATATTGTTGATTCGAAGCAGAAGCGACTACTACATAAACTTGCCATTGATACTTATCAATGGTGTTGGTTTTTGTTTGCTAGTTATCCAAAACGATTGGCTTTGGCATTTAAGATGAATGATAACCGATGATATCCAATTAGTGAAATTGTGGGTGATCATACATGACCCTGCTGCAAACTTGCTCAGTATAACATGGATTGATAATGCTTTCCAAACCATTCATAACAATATTGCCTCTTCAACATATTTAAAATACCATGAATCTTCACAAGATATACATATCAGTTTCCATAATACCCCCACCCCCTTCTGGCACTTCCAGTATATATTCAATATACTTTTATACATATCTCAGATCATAGCTACCATTGGCAATTGATGCTCAGCACTATTCAGTACAATATACATAGATACACATGCAATTATGGGAGCTCCTGCCAACTGCACTTTGGCTTGATATATTCTCCACTCAACACCCTTTGGTCTGAATTCTATATCTATTGTGGAATGTATATCATTTCCAGGGTACCCTATGGGTAACTCCAAACCATATTCCCATCATAACTACCAACCATTCCTCACAATACTGAAAACTGTGGAAATACAGACTTCAAATTCAATGATATCCCAGAGGATACCAAGATTGATGACCAATATTTTAAAGAAAATGACAATTCTAAAGATAAGGACTATCGAAACCCTTTAACCAATCTATTGAATTAATATAGTGAAGATGAAGATAGAATTCACCAGGGCTTTAAAGCTATCCTTGAACTACTTTACAAGGTTATTTTCAAAATCAACAAAAGTCTTACCATAGAAAATTACAAAATAGTACTATTCAAGTTCTGTATTGAAACAACACTGGAAATAGCCTTTAATACTATGGTATCCCTTGAACAATGGATTGAACCACTTGTTAAAATTTCTGCCTCACAAAAAGATACACCAATAGCTTCACCAAATCCACTCACACCTGAGGTTCAAAGAGGAACTACCACCAAACACATACTCTCGTCAGCTATTGTTCTGTTATGTACAGAAAAAAATACACCCTTGAATCAAAATGGATATATACTGAATTCTCTTCTGCTTACCAGATATCAATATACCCTAGTAGTTGCCTGACACAGTAATCAACCAGTTGCTGCAGACATTATTCACCTCAAACTTGCAATCAATGCTGCCCTACATTACTGCCAGACTGACCCCTTTACTAACATATACTATGTTTCTTCAAACTATAAGCAAACCTGGTCTTCCTGATGGCAGATATCTGCCTGGTTGAATTTGTACTGCCATACAAGGCTATTATTGAAGAAATTATTTGCTTATTTGATACATCTGTCCTGAGTTGAAAAAACAACCAACTTTCATAAGAATAATGGTTCATTTGATCAATATTTATATATTTCCCAATTGTTACCCAGGATTACAATTGTTGACAGAAAATATTACATATTGAAATAAAAAATAAATATCTCATGATTACTATCCTACCAAGAAACAATATAAAGACTGATACTAAACCAAATGGATAAGTAAATGAAATTGTCATTAGAGTCTATACAGAGCATGAAGCAAATCTAATACAAAACCTGGAATGTAGACTGATATATATTATTCTGACTGTGATAATTGAGTATAATATGAATTATAAAATGAATAAAGATCAGTAAGAAATGGTTTTACTAGTTTGGAAAGAAACTGGTTTATATACAACAAAAATAACAAGAAGATTTCAAACAAGGAAACGGAAATATGGAAATACTGAACAGGTTCAAGGAAGAAGAAAATATATTTGAGCAATTGTTAAGATGTAATGGCGGCCGGGTAACCACCCAGGATATAGTCACTTCGCGGGAGTGCAATTGCACTCCAGCGATAATCTTACCTACATACTACTCTATTATATTCATATATCCACGTTTGCAACCGTATCTACTCTTATACTCTTATATGAGGCCGTACACGGATGTACGCTCTTACACTATTATCGCTCTTTATTAATTTGATACGTTTCGCTCACGGGATTTCATGAATTACCCCTTTTCGACGCGTCGCGACATATCCGAACGAGAAATCATACGAATTTGAGAGCTACCAATTGCATAAGCGGAGTCTTGATAGGTATACCCAATTGCGGTTGACGGTAGCAGAGATGATTTCGAGTTGATTCCGGAGGCCAATCGGCCAGAGACGCGTCAACGACCAGTCAGTCGAGGTCGATCACGACGATTTCATAATAGGAGAACGTGAAGGCTACCAATCGCGAGCCATGAGATCAGATAAGTTGCCATCCACTTGTGTCAATTGACGATTACAGGAATGATTCCGGAGGCTAAGGGACCCGAGAGACGCGTCACCGGCAATGCCGAAACCGGCCGTACTCCAGAGATTCCCTCCAACTTCGTCCGACGAGCGCAATCGTATGCGAACTTTCGAGACGAGTCAGATACTATCGACCGCAGTCAATTGATCGTGAAGCACTGGCGAAGCCATAATTCAAGAACCCCTGAACGCGTTAATCTTCGACAATCAAGCACAACGCGAAGTCAATAAGGCTACAATTGCACAAGCGAAGCCGAAACCCTTTCGATTTACCGGCGAAGGCAATGATTACGTCGGAAACATTACGAATGCTGCCTGGAGTTTTCAGCAGTGGTTATGGAAGTCTTACGAGATCCTAAACGGCCTTACAGATTACGCGATTACATACGATTGGAATGAGCCACGGAGGCATACAGAAGCTACGGCTCTATGTTTAAGATAATGGAGCAGCGATCGCAGATCGTGCTACAACTCCGAATGGGAAGTATAACCCCCGAAGTTTCTAAATTGGCTAGCAGGTACAATTCGAGATTACCATTATCAATTGTCACGATTAGCACTAGATTGGACGACCAAATTGGATCGTTGTCAGGGGAGGAAGCCATCAGTGCCAACTCTATTATTTAATTTCGTCGAACAAGTCAAAGAAACCGGATCGCCAAACGAGCGAATACAGATATCTGCCCATACGATGGCATACGATGCGGATTACTACGAATACAATGGAGATGATTTGATTATAGTCGGGAATCTGAGGATCCACGGGGCTATTGGAGGGACCGTCTGGGCAGCAGCGGATTCCGCATGTATTTAACGCGCGAGGAGGTTCAATTGATACTTATCGTATCCCCAAGTGGGAATGGACGATGTTTGGTTGTCAGACAGTCCCAATCGGGTGAGACAAGTACGTGATTCGCTGAGGCTTATTCGCTGAGGCTTATTCGTACAAATGGTGGCAGCCGCGGTGGACGCACTGTTGAGCTGGTGTCTGGGTTGCCTTGGAACAAGTCCAGGAATCCTGACGTCGACTTGCAAACGCATTCGACTTTTGGCTCTGCGAACCCCAGGGTGAGCGGAAGAGGTGGCAGTGGACCGGGTAGACCATCAGGAATGCCCCGGGAATGTACCTGGATCACGGCTAGGGAGGAGGCGCATTCCGAAGGAGGCTGTACTCCATATATATATATACAAATACTTGGTGCTACTGCTTTAGACGATCTATTGGCCAGGGGGGGTCGTCGATGGACGTTCTTCCTAAGAGTGGGAGTTCGTACAGGGCTGCTGGGAGCGACCATGGAAGGCATCATTGATGGTCAGTGAGATAGGCCCCAGGCGCTGGATGGGCGAGCAGGGAGCAGCGGCGGTAGTTGCGGCAGAAGGGTTACCAACAATGCGGGGCTTGAATGACTGCTACCGGGCTCGCCGAGTCAAGAAAGGAGTATCTGGACGGCGGGGCTTGGCTCTTCCATGGGCGAACCGTTTTAAATCCGGGCTCCTGGATTCCGCAACATCCACCGCTCCATCTTTTGCACATACAATTGGCTAACACACATATGGAGTAGTTACGGAGTTATACGAACCTGTACGGACGTCAGAAACGAGTTTCACATATGATAAGAATCGCCATCGAGCATTCCGATTACTGGCGGGAGCGACGAAAAAGCACTAGAAACACTGAATGCACCGATAGTGCTGCGGAGGCGACACAAGCCACATACGACTTACGAATACTTTACCGCCAGGAATCCCCTCCGAATTGATGAAAAGACGATCGAAATGATGGTCGACGAAAAGAAGATTTTCCAACAGACAGACGAGGAGAGACTGTAATAGTCATCATGGCATAATGAGGAATTCTTTTGGTGGTTATGATCGTACGAGCCTAGTGCTCTACAAAGGTCTAGGTGCAGAAGTGCTGCCTTATGGTGGCGTGCAGTGGTATTGCCGAAATAGCGCGGGATAAGATCGCGTGCTCAAGAGCCGGATCCTGGATTTGGACTTAAAGATCCCATGCCATATGGACGGGTCGATGAGTGGGTATTTTCTAAGGATGGATGTTATGTCACCGGATGGATTACGGGAGTGTGATGAGAGATGGCGGTCGTGCGAAAGCCGACTTTAACTACATAGAGGTCAGTAATGAAGGCCTTTAGAGAACTTACAGAGCTGCAGGAGAAGCCACGAAATGTGGACTGTACGAGTGCAAATTTGCATATTCTGGAAACGAATTTTCGGAGACGGATGGTCATGGACGGATTAACAATTTACTGGAGTTCGAATTGAGGACGCCAAAAAGGCTTACATCGAGGCCAATCTAGCCAATGGGTTTATTCAGCGGTCATCACCGCCGGCGGCGGCGCCGATTCTCTTTGCAAAAAAAAGAAGGATGGTGGCCTAAGACTTTGTGTCGATTACCGCGCGCTCATCTTAGCGTCGGCGAAGATTCGGTATCCCCTTCTGTTAATCTCAGAGATGCTTGACTGTGTGTGAGGCCAGGATATTCACGATGCTGCATCTCCGCGGTGCTTATAACTTCATACAGAGAGAAACGGCTGGATATGTATGACGATAAGTCAATTTACTTATATGGCGAGGCGAGGTTACGTTTGAAACTCTTCCCCCTTTTAAGAAGCTTTATTTTAGATGACAAGCTACGAGACTAGCAATCGAGTGCAGATTCGCAGATCTGAAAATTTGGGACATACCGATGACATGATCGGAATCAAGATCCCGGCTATGATCTAGAGATATTGACTTATCGAACCACGAAGGCAAATGGAGGAATTAGGATCGACACGAGGATCGATACGAGGATCAGCATCAGAATTGGAGTCGTTGACGGAGCTCCGACCACAAAGAGGGGGATAACATTACCGGATATTCAGAAACAACCCTTACTGGAAACGATTACGGCACAGGAAGTGCTGGCACGATGCACCGTCATGATGATGTACACCAGAGAAGTCAACGGTTACCGAGGATTTATCATGGAAACGAAGCCTTCCGATGGGGCTACTGGCATACAGTCGAGATGGCTACCGGATCAGATATATTATACGAATTGGAGTTATCATGGAACGAAGTTCAGAGTGGTTTCAAGGCTAACAGTATTTGGATCATTTACAAGGCTCAATCAAATGGCATACAGAATGACCGAATTTACGAAGCTGTGTATCGAGACGTCAATATCAGATGTCAATATCGAGATGTCAATACCGAGCAGAGGAATCTATGGGACCATGGCAGTCGGCCTGGAGGAGATGCACCGAACTCTCCGAGGAAACCTGCTGGAGGCCCAAACCCGTCATACAAAATACGCCGACGGCAAAGAGATGTTCGAGGTCGGAGATATGGATCATCAAGCAGCACGGAATGTGCACCTCATCGGAATGTGCGGCATAATGGAAGCACACCTACACAGGATTAAGAGGACGGCAGCAGAAGCTCCAGGTTAGACGTACGAAGCTACGATACAGGCTTCTGGGAGCACAAGTGCGAGAGTGCGAGAGTGCTGGAGGACATTGACGTGGTAAGTATGATCTTCAAATGACATGCTGACAAGTTAGATACATCGGAATGGGATGTGAGCTTAGGCTCCTGATCGAATATATATACGAGGTTGCCGCAATGCGAGCTTCCTGGAGTTTCCAAGAGTGCAACAGCGCTGGAATTACATGTGGGTTCATGAACTCGGAAATCTGGAGATATACCAACGAACGATACCCTCTGCAAGTGGAAGCATACTTAATCACATTGTGAGTAAGACCTGTTATGGCACACTAACGAGTTAGATACCGCAACTTGAACGAACATGTACAAGCGCATGTCGGTATATGATGACTACATCCAAGGGCTGGACGAAGCCGACACAAATCAACCAGCCACCATGGGATCTGAAGCCGAACGGTAACCAATAGTCAAAGATGAAGAAAAATCCGGATAGCCGATATACGAGTCAATCTGGAGCCAATCAATGAGACATACAATTAATGCCAAGCAAGGAGGCTATCATCGACGAGGTCTGCCGTGGGATTGGAAGTTCGGATTTGGAGAGCTGGAAGTGAACTTGAGAATACATTTGGGCATGCCCGCGGAGGTGGCTTGCTGGCCCGCTACAGAAGTGGCCTTGGATGTTCGGAACCATGCACTCGAAGGCGTACTCGAAGGTTTACATGATGGTGTACTCGGATCTGAGCTGCACCTGGAGCCGATGGGAGCATGGACTGCGGTTCAGCAGCTTCAATCAAGATGAGTATACCCATTGAAGTCAATTAACTGCTGCAGAGACTATTCCGGGACGAATCAAAGGCCTAATCGGCCGAGGTGGCCACCCTGGAGACTCTGAAACGAGTTCAACGAGAGAAATTACATACGATTGATCGATGGCAGGAGCCAATGATGACATACGCTCCACCGAGCCGGCACTACCGAGAGCAATGGCTTGGATTCGGAGAAATTGGAAGTCCGCTTGGATATTCGGAACTATAGACTTGGATCGATGCCTGCTTTAGCAGTGGGCTTAGATTTGCAACTATGATTGAGAGAGGTGGGCTTGGAGGAACGGAGGTTATTGGGTTTAATTGGACGTTTCCTTCTTTCTACTTCTCTTATCTTTTCTTCTCTTCTTTTCTTATTGGATCGCGGCCCGGTATAAATGGCGTCGGCACGGGTTTTTACCACCTACCACTGGAGGTGGAGTTTCTCCGTGGGCCGGATCCACCGAAAGGTCACCCCTGAGCGGTACCGATCGGTTGCGGGATTTATGAGGCCGTACGAGAGTGTACGAGTCTGGTTCTTTACTTCTTTCTCTTTTTATATACGGGTATGGCTATGGCAGCCCAGGGGGTCGGCAGCTAGAGGGGGGGATGATGTAATGGCGGCCGGGTAACCGCCCAGGATATAGTCACTTCGCGGGAGTGCAATTGCACTCCAGCGATAATCTTACCTACATACTACTCTATTATATTCATATATCCACGTTTGCAACCGTATCTACTCTTATACTCTTATATGAGGCCGTACACGGATGTACGCTCTTACATAAGAGGAAAAAATGATATAACGTTGGAAGATATATAGAGGGTCTATTGTGTATAGAAAGTAGTGTAGTATTGGGGTGTATTTTGGAATAAGTAAGTTTAAGTGACAACAGTTCCAATTGTTGTATATAATGTGGGTGGTTGAATAGAGAATTGTTTTGCACTTCACATGTTCTCTTGGGTATAAAACAATACAATAACCTTTGCATCATTTCATGTTCACTCCTGTAATACTGGATTGGGTTTCTTGATTGTATTAGTCATACTTGGATTGATTTTATACTTCTAGCCTGTTATATGAAGTTAATGTTGTAGATCAAAATCAGTTGGAATACATATTATAATAATCCCTAGAATTGCAGCTGTGGAAACCTGGATATAAGAATATGTCTAAAATAAATTCTACCAGTTCTATTCTCAGTTTTATATACAAATATCCCTACCTTTCAGGCTACTATTATTGTTACTGTACCTGACTACAAATCCAAATACGTATACAAATCAGTCCAATTTTTCACTCAAATATTGAAGTGAATCTGCTTGTATCTATATCTATATTCATCATTCTTCAACAATTTCCCTGGATACCAATTTCTGTTATCAGAATCCTACAATCCACTGGACATACAAGATATCATTTGAGTATTATATTTTTTGCTGTAATTGTCCAGCCGAAAAATTTGGTACTTTTTTTGTTTGCATTAAGGATCCTTCTTGCTTTTTTTGTTCTTTTTAAAGAATGAATTTCAGCTTTCTGTTACTGTAATATACAGCAACATATTATTGAACAATATACTTGTGCTTTCAGAAATCTATCTTACATATTTCAATATTCAAGTACATATCAATGCTATTTGAAATATCAAACATTAGAATTATATCACCAATTCCAGATTATTCATACTTCTCATTGCAGAATAAATTTTCTATCCAAAGAACCACAAATTATTTGCCATCAGACCTTAATATATTGCAATTCCAAAAGGTGTATTTCATGTAATATTCTCTGTACTGATGATTGTTAGATCTAGTTTGAAATTAACAGAATTTGGGAACAAAGCTGTAATATATTGCCTGCCAGTGTCACACTGGATATAAAGGCTAGAGTTCAACATCGACAACTACCTATACAAGTCACCCTTCTAACATTGTAAATAACTCTATTCGATGTCACCATATAGCAAGGAACATCCTCATTACTCAATTCTTGCAAAGTGAGCTACAAGTACTGGCAGATGAACAAATGGATATAGTGACCCCAGAACAATTCAGAATATTCACCAACAATACAAAAACAGATATAGAATTTGCTATCACAGCTTCCAAAAGTCCAAAGGAGATGGAGATCACAAACTTTACAGAGTATGTCAAATTACTGGAACTAGGGAAGTCTAGAACCCGGCGCAAATTAAATCTGAGTTGAACCAGAACAGAGCAACTGGAAGCAAGCAATGTGGTAAAAACTTATAGAAACATGCAAAAAAGATCTGAAGAGTTGGAAACACAACTGAATGAATCATCAGAATTATAAGAATTGTGTTAAGAACTGGAAGATTTACAAAAGCAGCTGAAATTTGTGGCCAAAGAACAGAAAATATACCAGCTACAGGTAAACAGAGTACTGACACTGGTTAGATCATGAGTGGGTGGGCATAAGTGAATCATAGGAATCAATATTTGTTCATTTTCTGAAGAAGACAGAAATGCACATCCTAGCTGAATAGATCAGTAGGTCCAAATATTGAATAATGATCCAGATTGATTCTATGATAAATGGTTAAAGAGAAGATATATAGTCAAATAACTACAAAAAGCGGCATTGAAACAGCTTCAGCCATATATTGATAGAAATACTGGAGCCATCAAACTGAACAAATTGGAAACTGTAATAGATATGCAATTGAGAGCGGTTGGAGATTAGAATATACAGGCAACTGTGTAAAGCGAACTTGATAAATTCAGCAAAATAGACTCAGAATTCATGATTTATTATACTGAATACTAACAATGTGTAGTGGATATTGCCTGAACAAAGCAGCAAAAAGAACACCATAAGGTGGGGACTTTCTGAAGACCTGAATATTATACTGCAATACACAGCAATTGCAGCTGACCTAAAGTAGTTCATTAACATTTACTGTAAAAAGATATACATATCCATACTTGTACTGATGAAAGGAAGGGTGGATGATACACATCTAGCACCAAAAATACCGGAAAGATCAGTGAACAACATCCCCACCCTCGAAATTGCTACAACCGAAATTGTACCTAAATATAATGTTTCCCCTGTAATGTATATTTCAATGGTAAGAAAAAGAGAATTACTTGGTAAGAATGCTGTCATGGTTATGCAGAGGGGAAATCAGTGGTGGAGTGATTATCATTGAGGAGTAAGGATGTTTATGTACTACGGGAAGAAATATTAGGTCTTGAATAGCAAGAATCAGGTGTCAAGAAAAAAGCAGGGATGGTATACAAAAGTTTGCAGAAGTGCGAAAATATTATGGAACAAGGGGATTGCAGATGATGTTGATAAATATAATCAGGATATTTGGTGGTGGCTAAATTCAGTTCTTCATTCATTCTCTACTCTACAAAACAATCAAATCGCTGTGACTTCCGCTACTATCACACTTGGTAATTCTTGATGGAGTCTCTTGCATACAGTCATCATTCTTGAGCTATAGTTTATTCTCAGTTCTTGAAAATACTGTGGCTTTCAGTTTTGTAACCCCAAGAAACCTGAGCCATGAACTGTCAACATCTGATCCCTGAATCTTTGACAGAACAACCAGTCTAATATTATTTCTACCAGCAATATTTCCAAATTAAGTTTATAGTCCACTATACTTATTAGAGTGGTTGTTATTGTTGCTACAGACCTTGCAAATATTGTTGCACTGTCTTTTGATCCATCAGCAGTTTTGGAAAATGATTCATTGTACACTTTTACAGGCAATATATTCATATAGTTTGCATGTGTAACCAGTGCACACCAAGACACCCAGATAGTATTGATATTCAGTTGCTTTTCAATTGATGAGATATAATCTTTTGCTGTCTGATATATATTTGGTCCAAAAAGACATCCAGAACAAAATTGAAGCCATTCAAAGTCAAAAACATGCTATGCAGATTAATACATATTATTCTTTAAGCTCCAATTATTAAAATATCTTCATCATCAAATGGATCAGAAGAAATTGGCCATCAGATACTGACTATATTCAGATTCAAGAGCTGTATCTGTACCAACAATTGTTAGGTTCATTTTGAAATCATCAAATAGTCCAAATACATCTATGATATTTATGTGGTGATATGCAATTGGATAAAATTCCTAGGATTGAATATCAACAACTATCAATATCAATCACCCTTTGAAAACTGTTGAAACACAAGGCAGTTACACAACATGTTCAATATTATTTGTAGAGCTCTCTGTGCTGAGCTCAGGAGTTATGGCAACAATGATACCGGTTGATTTCACCTCCCTGTATCCGTTACAAGCTCTAGAAGCTGCAAATATGATCAATTATATAATGGGTAAAATTCTGGGAGAACCTTTCCCCTGCATTGGAAAGAAGTATGTCAGTTAAATGAACATATAGACAATCAGGCAACAACTATTGGAGTAGACAACAAAAGTATACCTGTATTATTGAAATAAGGAAATAACCTGTTGGCAAACAAGGAAAACCCAGCCAAGGAGTTAGCACTAATACAGCAATGAGTCAGAAACTTGGATGCATAAGTACCGTTCTATATATATGGAAATTTCCAGACCAATAACATGGATTATGAACTATAGCTGGCTTGAGAAATAATGGCAGATATCAAGAGACTGCAACATAACTGGAGGATATACAACATAAGCTAAAATGACTGCAAGAAGAAATAAATGAATATTGAAATTGAGTGAAGAGATTGTTGGAATCTGCAGGCAAAGGTGGCAATGGTAAAAAAGTATCATTCAAAAGCAGTGAGATTCTCAGAGTTCCTGGGACAGAAAGAGGACAACTCCAAAAGTAAATAATGTAATTGGCAATGAAAATTGCAGTCAAACATATGTATTTCTTCGAATAATGCAATATGTGGTATATTGCCAATTGACTGGAAGGTATGGCCCTTAATCAAATCCAGTCATACATTGATAGAAAAAATGGAAACCTGAAACTGACATCACTGGAAAACCTGTTGGATCTGTAACAACTAGCCTTCAGAAATGAAAATATATGGACGACTCTTAATTGAAAGCATTTAAAACTTCAGCAGAAAGACCGAGAGTTGGCTCAGTATTTGTTACACCTAGCATGTTTGCAGCAGGGTCATATACAATCACCCACCATTTCCCTGATCGGATATCATTGGCTATCACGCGTCTTGGATGCCAAAGCCAATCTTTGTTGATGGCTAGCAAACAAACACACAGCCAGCAATCAGCTCGATGGCATTGGCCAACAGCTTACAACAAACAAACAGCCTGAAAACAATTGAATGCCGCCAGCTCAATGCCGACAACTGATGGAGGTGTAAAAATACATACCAACTCAGTCCAGTGAAGCTGCCCTCTATCGAAAGAGACCTATTTGTCAGAAGGATATCAGATCGAAAGATTACCACTTGTCCAGAGGCACTAGCCTGTAGGCTTGATGTCATAATGGATACCGATGGTCTAATTATAATATAATTACAATAAGGACGATAGGGAATTGAGAGATAGAGAACTGTGGTAGTTACAAATGAGTGGGTATTAGTTCGAAGGTGGTTATGGTGCTGAAGCCCTAGTGAAATTTGTAGATTGCAGTATTTGTTAGAAAGTGAAGACGAAGGTAAAATGACCTTGGGTTCTTCAAGGGTAGAAAGACATCAACCTTCCCAGCAAAGAAAACAAGCCTTAACAATATACTCATTGAATGGCTATTCTTTTCTTTCAGAATCATTTATTTATTTCACATTCCAAGCAAGCCTCCTAACCTACCTTTGAAGCAGTTCCGAATTGAGTACAGATACCACTTTGACTAGGTTAACCTGGAGCAAAGCTCCTGGTATTACAGTATTACATGGAGTTCCAATAATAGGTGTTGGATATTGAATGAATCACAGCCAGTTAGTTGGAAGCATTAAAGCTGGTATTGGTAATAAATAGAATCGGTTTGTGGCAGATCAAATTGGGCAGGAATTGGATTTGAGTTTGATCAAAGATTTGCAAATTCCTGGTTGTTTGTTTAAATGTGATTCATGAATGAATGAATTTCGAATGACTAGAAATAAACAAGTTCTTGCCCAATCAGGTCGAATCATTTCAACTTCGCAGTGCTTGAAGTAATCTATAAGATAACAAAGAAGTCGAGCCTTTCAGACGAAAACTGGTATACTGAATATTTTTTGAAATCAGATGGCACATTTGATTGTGTTTGAGCAAAAATCTTGGCAAGAATTTGTTTCACTAGAACCAAATGAGTTTGTCAATTTTCACAAATCCTTGAAGTTCATTGCCAATACAAATTAAGACAACATCTATCCAATGAATTGAAGGATTCATACCAATATTGTGATATCCCAAACCATCTTACAGAATGTATATCAATGTATTCATGATACAATTCATAGATCTGGACCTCAGCAGCCAAAATGAAGCTTGGAAGATTGACAGCAGGGTCAAAAAACTTTGAAACCTTAAACATCACCACATCCACTCCAGAGATAGCACCCACATCAATATTGGCAGGACATCATGGTCCAGCTCACACGGATATAGTCTCTATCCAAAGAACAAATAACACACCAGACAAAAAAATGTGTTGAAGAAAAGAAGGTCTGTATATGTATTGTGGGGATTTGACATATTTTGTAGCAAGCTGCCCAAGAAAGTAGAATGTAGTATCAGGATCGGTGAAAATTAACCCATTCAAGGAAAATTTGATTCTGGAGAAATAAAATGAAAAAGAAGTAGAAGTGGAAAAAGTTTAGGCCAGTGCAATAAGAATGGCTATTGTTAACAACTATTAGCTTTAGTTTTGGAATTTTCCAGTTTTCTATTCAAAGTACAGAAATCAAAAAATCAATAATAGCAAGTAAGTATCACATTGTAAAATATTTGCTGAAAATCCGAGAAATTTTTTTCAATGTGTATACGTCAATCAACTGCAGAGCCATTCGAAGAGTATTTGTAAACAAAGAATTTGTTCACAATCATCAATTAGAACAACAAGAAATCAGGCAAGTCAGAGAGTCAAAAGTTATAGATGCAAGCTCTATTGAATCAGAAATGATTGCACTCTTGGTAAAGTCAAATATAGAAATAAGATCACATGAGGAACAATCACCAGCATTCTTATTGATATGAGGATGCTATCTGATGGTAATTCAATTACCTTGACTATATTTTGGTGATATATCAGTGAAATTTCAGTGGTGCAGTATTGGTTTTGAAATTAAAAATTAGCAACAGTACTGCCAGCACTATTCAAGGGTATGGCTCGAGGGAATTACATAGAACCAATGAATTCAGGGAAACTGAAATGAGCCATTTGCAAAGTAGCTGCTGCACTGTTCATGTGAAGAGCTAAAAATCACAAAATTAAAGCTCATACAATTACACTGTACAACATCAACAAAGCCATGGAAATTGAACAACTTCCAGAAATACCCCTCAAAGATGTTATCCCTAGGATGTATTACAAATTTTTACCTCTGTTCAACAAGGTGAACTCAAATATTCTACCTCTATATAGACTATATTATCTTATCATTAGGTTTCAAGATGAATTTGTACCACTATAGGGGCCTATTCAAAGATTCTCAAAAGAAGAATTCACAGGATTTGAAATAACAGATAGAAAAGAATCTATCAAATAGATTTATCATATTATCTTTATCATCTTGCAGAACCCCAGGACTCTGTTCTCTGATGCTGCAGGGAGGCCTGAGACTCTGCATTCAACATTGGAGGTTTATTGAAGGAGCAATTCAAAACCAGTACCCCCCCTTTCACTGATTTAAAAAACCCTGTTAAGACTCTCAAAGGCCTAGTCTTACACCAAGTACGATATCTGTAATATATATATTATGATTAGAAATATACAGTGAGATGAATACAAAACAGCTTTCTGAAGTAAATATGGACTAATCAAATCGATTGTTGTGCCTTTGGGATTCAACTATATACCAGTATCATTTCAAGAGATCAGCATTGATATGCTATTACCCATTTTGGTCATCTTCTATATGGCCTATTTGGGTGATATTTATATTTTTAACGTAAATTGGATGAAATATTGAGAGTACATATTCATATCAATGATATTACTTGTAGAAGCCAGTCTGTACATAAACATACAGCGGTTCACGTGTAATAAAGCAGTTAAATATTATCAATTCATTGTCAGAGTAAACAGAATCGGAATGAACTGCAAAAATTATCAACCAGTTGAACAGTGGGAAGCATTAGGGAAACTTAACGAAGCCCAAGCCATCTTGGACTTAGCCAATTTCTCCCAACAGTTCTTATGGAATTACAGCAGGGTGGTACCGCTGCAAACAAAATTGATAAAAAAGATTGTATATGTTCACAGTAGACTTGATGAGAAATGAGTATTTGGCAAGCTTACCATAGCTTGTACAATGGTACCGGTGCTATTCTTCTTTGATTAGGTAATAGAGACAGTTCTTGAAACCAACCCTTGAAGCTACACATCCACAGATGTACTTCCCCAGTATAATAATCTTGGAGTATTGCATGCAATAGCTGTCATGTCTCAAATACACTCACCTGCTGATGCGAATTATGATATTTACAATCAATGATTCAGAGTAATAGTCAAAAGTTTGCAACAGTGGCAGCCTGAGTATGAAGATGGACTACATTCAATTAGGATTCTTATAAGTTGTATTATACTGGAGTACTTCATATCTCAGACACTGTTGAGTTGGAGGCAAACATGGTTGTCCAAATTTCTCTCCTATTTTAAGTTTAAAATTGTTTACTTCCCAGACATATAAATACAAATGCTCAATGTGCTTAAAAGAATACAAGGTGATATTTCTCCAATGTGGAGGGTAGCAAAAACCCAGCAAATGGTAGTAAAAACAGAAAATTTCAACAAGAAGCTATGCAAAAACTTGATAGTAGAATTTGCAGAGATAGTCAACCTGGACAATAATTTATCAAGTGCAAAAGAACTAAACAATTTAGTAAAATAAGTATATTAGCAATGGCCATAAGATAACTGTAAAGTGTTATATACACATAAGGAAGCACCATTGGATATCTCCAAAATTCAAATGCAATCAATAGATGAGAAGAAGATCATGTGGATCAAGGAATACCAAAAGTATGTGGTTGTTGGACATCCAGGACCAACAAAAATGTATCACCGGCTATTTTGAAGCCATTCCAGCAGCCAAATCAGACAGCATATGGACTGGTATATCAGAAACTGCCATACCTATCAGCAAAGCAAATCTGTTCACCAAATATCCACAGACTGCTATTACCACAGTAAGTATCACAATATTCATAAGAGGATCTGAGTATGGATTGCATAGTTGAACTACCAGAAAGCAAATAATTCGCTACAATATGTGTTCTAGTTGACTACATAATAAAAATCCAATACCTGGTACCTTGTATAGATGAGGTGGATGACAGCAACCTGGGAATAATATAGATAAAAGAAGTCTTCAGACTGCATAGACTGCCCCAGACCGTAGTGTCAGATTGAGGACTACAATTCACTTTGGAATTCTGGCAATATATCTGTTAAAGACTAAAAATTCAATAATAACTATCAACTGGATTTCACCCTCAAACTGATGGCGAAACTGTGCAAGTCAATGCAATTATAGATAAATGTCTTTTAAACTTTGTAATTATCAGCAGGATGATTCAGTCCAGTGGTTACTATTGGCAGAATTTGCAGCTAATAATCATATTTTGAAAATGACCAATTGCTCCATATTGCTTAATAACTACAGCTGTCATCCATGAACAACCTTGGGCCAACATCCAATTAAGGATTCTAAGGATATTCGCAAGGTGAATGCCCAACAGAAGGCCCCTTGAATAAAGTTACTTTCTAGCTAACTCAGAGCAGAAATGAAATAAGCCAAAGTGGTGAAGTCCAAACAGACCAACAAGTTTTGAAGGGTTGGAATAAGTTTTAAAACTGGTGATACTGTATGGTTGATTGGGTGAAGTATATTAACAATCTGATCTAAGAAGAAACTCAATTGAAATAGTATAGAACCCTACAAAATCAACAAAGTTATCAGCCGCTGAGCCTATTGAGTGAAATTACCAAATAAATCACACATTCACAATATCCAACCAATATCTCGATTGGAAAATATTTCTCAAGCCACCTTCTGTCTGTTTGCACAAGAGTGTCCACCACCAGTTATAGTTGAAGGAGATGAGGAGTGAGAAGTTGAGTACATACATGACTCCAGCGTAAATTACCCTACTATGTGAAATGGAGAGGTTACACTGAATATTGTTGGGAGCCCATGGTCAACATCGATGGACTGAAAGCTATCAACAAATTTCATACTGAACAACCTGCAAAACCTAGGTCATGAACTTTGAAGGTACTTGGCATTGGAAAGGGCAAGCAATTGCCATGGTTGTATAGAGTAAAATTAGTGGCAAAGTAATTATCAGTAAGGAATAGAGGAGTTTATATACCACAAGAATAAAATCAATTTTGCAGTGTAAAAAATCAGTTTTCAAATAGAAAGAATCAAGTTTTATTGAACAAGCAGAAATGGTTTGCAAATAATAGAAGGTGTTAGGATATATTATGGAAGGGGTGGATTACAAATGAAATTACTGTATACAAACCAGATATCTAGCACAGGATAAGTTTCTTTCTTCACTCATTCTCTAGTCTACAAAACAATACAATAGTATTGGCTTCTTCTTCTTTCATACATAGTGATATTGGATCATGTTTTGTATTTACAGTCCTTACTCGTTGGATACAAACTATTTTCAACTCTTTGACATTCTCTAGGTTTCGGTTTTTATAATTCCTAGAACCTCCCGCCCTGAATCCTTGACAGCCTGACCATAAACCCTTGACAAATACAACTATTAAAGAAATAGAGGGCTATATATTTATTGTAGAGATTCAAATCATTTTGCAGCAAGTTGTCACAGGAAATTGCAAGGAGTGTCAGAATAAATAGAGGTTACTTTATTCAAGCAGGACAAGACAAAGGAAAAACTACCAGAATGTGAGTCTGGAAAAAAATAATCCAGTACCATAAGGATAGCAATTGCACTGGAAACAAATCTTCTTTGATAATTGATATTAGTTCTGGTTTTTGTGTTTCACAGTTTTCAATTCAGATGTCAGAAATAAAAAAATTCTGTCAAGGTTTCAAGGATCGGAGTTCTAGGGTTTATAAAAACGAAATGGAGGGTGCAGTGATTGCGGGTACGACGTAATAAACTAGAGACTCGAATTCCAGAATCACAGAAGTGAACAGAGGTCGGTGCCAAAGCTATCGATTGTTTGGTAGACTAGGGAACAGGTGAAGACCAAACCTATTCTCCCCTGAATCATTGTCCTTATATCCAACTAATGCGATCGTCGTCACCTTTACTCACTCGTTCCAAAATTCATTCAAACATCACCCATCTATGTACGCAACGATTTCAATCCACAGCTCACATCATAAGTTTCACGCCATATTTACAACGCAACCGACAAAACCTGTTTCCTTCCAACAAAACCTGCTTCCTTCCAACGAAACCTGATTTCTTCCCACAAAACCTGTTTCCTCCCTTGGATCCCGTATTGTTGTATACGCCCCATCAATCAACACTACTTCTCCGATCATCACTTGGGACAACCGTAACAGTAGCTCCCCCATGCGCAAGCCGAGTTCCTACAGGGCTGCTGATCCGGGTTGTCCACATTGTTCGGTGTGGAATATGTCGATGGCTTGAAGACCGTCCACGTTGACTGCTGGGTCCCAACTCCATTTGTCGTAGCCCTTCCATTTGACCACACACTGCAGCTGTTGTCGCAATAGCCTGGAGTCTTCGATGCATTTGACTTAGTATTTTTCTTCTCCATTCACAATGACTGCAGGTGGTGCTGATTTATCCTGTCCAGGCAATGAGTTGTTTGAGGCTTTGCTTAGGTGGGAGATTGGTTGTTCTGGATGTATGTGAATGTCCTTAGGTAGATCCAATTGGGAGGCCTATGGGCTGATGATTTCGGTAATTTTGTACGGTCCTGGATGTTTCCAATCTAACTTTTTGCTGGATCGCTGTGTTTTAATATTCCTGGCGTCCATCCGTACTTGGTCCCCATTCTTCATCTGCACTCCCTCTTATTGATGTTTATCCGCTTGTTCCCCTTGGGTAGTTTGTGCCTGAATCATCTCAGCCTTCATTTGTTCGAAGATATTGTTGATCTTTTGGGAAAGAGTATTGGCATTTTCTTCCCTGATATCGTTTCCATTTTGCACCGGGTGTTGACTGAAAGTCTTTCTTTGATGGAATCCGTAGTTGCCAAAAAATGTTGAGCATCCTGTTTTTTCCGAGGTGTGATTGTTTGACGCGAACTCAGCCATGGGTAGCCATTGTGCCCAGTTGTTGGGTTGATATTTGATGAAGGCTCTGAGGTATTGTTCCATAACGGCATTCATCCGTTCTGTTTGACCATCGGTTTGAGGGTGCAATGTGGTTCAAAGTCTTCGTTCGATTGCCAGTCTTTTGGAGACATGTCTCCAGAATTGCGAAGCGAATTGGGGTCCTCTGGCCGATACTACAGTATCTGGAAAGCCATTCAACTTGAATACCTCTCATATAAATGTTTCGCCCAGTTTCCTTCCGTCTGTATCATCTCTATATGGAACCAAATGTTTCATCTTTGACAACCTGTCAACCACTACCAAGATGGCATTATACCCTTCGCTTTCCGGTAGTCCTACGATGAAATCCATACTCAGATCTTTCCACTGTTGTTGTTGTACTTCCAGCGGTTTAAGCCATCCTTGGGTCTTCTGATGAGTCGCCTTGCCCCGTTGACATGTATGGCAGTTCTGTATGTACCTATCTATGTCTGACCTTATTCCTTGCCATTGATGATTCCTCTTGAAGAGTTTGAGGGTTTTGGCTCATCCTGGATATCCTGCAGCTGGTGTATTGTGATGTTCCCTTATCAGTTTAAGTTTTTCTGGTGCCTCTTTGTGAATAATGTCCATTGTATTGGCACATAATTCTTTGCTGCTGACTAACGCGCAGTCCTTGCACACATTTTGAATCCAATTCCACAACTGTTCGGGGTTGACTTCGTCTGTGTTTCGGTTGACTACTTCAGCGAACGCTACTACCAGTCCCTTTTGTAGTCTTTGGTCAAGATTCCCAGTCTTCAGCATGTTTTGTTGGGTTTTTTCTGCCCCCCCTTCCGGAGAAATGTCTCCTGGCATTCTGGTGAGTGCATTGGGCTTCTGACCCAGTTTTCCCGGACACTATATAATCTTGAATTTGAATCTTGATAGGCATTCGGACCATCTCGTTTGTCTCCTGTTGAGCAGATTTGATGTCATAAATTATTCGAGGTTCTTGTAATCTGTCAGTATCTTGATTGGATGTACTGACCTTTCGCATTCTGGTCTCCACTGTGCTAGGCTCTCAAAGATGGCTACCAGTTTCTGGTAACAAATTGTGTAATTTTCTTCTGCAGGTGTATGTTTCTTTGAGAAAAATGCTACTTGATGGAGGATTCCCTGGTTATCATATTGTGACAGTACTCCTGCAGATACATCACTCAATGCATCGGTTTCCAGAACGACTTCTTTTTGTAGGCAAAGTGTGCTAGAACTGGGGCGGTTGTGAATGCTTCCTTTGACTCGGCAAAAGTTCTTGTTTGAGTGGGGCCCCAGTGAAACGGTACCAGCTTCTTCATAAGTTTTGTTAATGGTTGAACCACCCTTCTAGAATTCCTTATAAACCTTTGATAGAAGTTGGCGAATCCTAGGAATGCCTGAACCTCCTTCAGTATACCGGGCGCTTCCCATTCCTTAACAGCTGTTACCTGTTCCGGGTCCATTCTGATTCCGTTTACCCCCACTATTAGTCCCAGATACTTGACCTCCTGATGATAGAATTCACATTGTTCAGCCTTCAGATACTGCCCAGCCTCTTTTAATGTTGTCATTATGGCCTGGACATGTTCCTTATGTTCAATTGAATTGTCACAGTAGATAAGGATATCGTCCAGGAATGCTGTGCACAAGATGTTCAAGAAGGGTTGAAGGGTGTAATTGAGGAATTCCTGGAAGGATGATGGGGTGTTGGTCAGTCCAAAGGGCATAACTAACGATTCAAACAAGCCATAATGGGTTCTAAATGCTGTTTTCCATTCATCTCCTTCTGCAATTTAAATTATATTGTAGGCATCTTGGATGTTCAACTTAGTATACCATTTGGCTTTTAATAATCTCAGCAGGGTTTCCTGCATCAATGGTAGTGGATATTGGTTTTTTATCGTGCCTTCGTTCAAGCCTCTGTAATCCATGCACATTTGTAGGCCATCCTTTGGTTTGGGTGCAAACAGGACCGGAGCTCTACTTGATGATGATGATGATCTGATGAATCCCTTTGACCAATTCTTTTCAATCCATTCCTTCAGGACTTGTAATTTCTCTCTTGATAGACTATCAATTGGACTGAATGGGGGAGTAAATTCATCTTTGAGTGTGATCTTGTGGTCGTATGGTCTATGTGGTGGTAGTCATTCAGTGATTACTTTGTCAATGAGGGGGAGGAACTCGTGGTATTTCTTGGGAATTGACTGTTCCAGCGGTTTTTCCTCGAGGTCCTTAATATCTGCAGCCTTGTTGATTTCATATCGAGTTACTGTGTACACCTTGAGTTTCTCCTTCATGTTTTGTCTCATGAATGGTATTGCCACTATCGCACATATATCCAGCTTCGGTTTGTTTGGTTCCATTGTTTCTATATGATTGCCCCATACCCACGCACTCGAATGATGTTGACAATGCCTCTGACAGTAATTGCTTTCAAAACCTATTCTTTTCTTCTGGAATTTGACTGTAACATTATGAGGTTGTAGCCGTGGTAACCCCCGTACGATTGGATAGTATCCTCGCTTCGGCACAAACGCTGGTAACTGTTCCTGATGTCCGCGTATACCTAGGTTTAGTTTAGCCATGGTGGTGATTGTTCCTGATTTGATGGGCCTTCCATCTATAACTTCCAATTCCCTAGATTCTTTTAACTCCCTTTCCTCCAATTGATGATGGCGGACGAAATCTTTGTCAATAAACGCTATTCCAGTAGCTCCGCAGTCTATCAAAGCATGGGTATCAATGATTTTGTTCTGTATTTTCAGCAAGCATTTCACGACGAGATGTTTGCTTTCCTTAGAAGACTCCTTCATTTCTGCACTTGATATAGAAAACAGCGAAATACCAAAACTAGCATTAACTGACAAAGGAGATTGGTTTCCAGCGCACTTGCCATCCTTATTGCACTGGACTAAACTTTTCCCAACTCAACTTCCTTTTCTTTCCTTCTTTCCGAATCTGGGTCTCCTTTATTTGCTATTTTCTTCAAAGGTAATACTTCTGGTTGTCCCGATGCTGCCTTCAACTTCCTTGGGCACAATGCCCCAAAATGCCTGCTGTCTCCACAGTACATACATAATCCTCCTTCTATGTGTCTCTTTTGTTCTGTCAGGGTAATCATCCTTCCTTTGACTGCCGAACAGTCCATTGGTGCAGGACCGTGATTGGCTGCCCCTGTTCCTGCTGGTGCTGCGTCTGGGGCGGATGTGGTGTTGATCGTTTTCTCTGGCTTCTTATAGCCCTCCCACTTTCGTGACTTCTTCTCCGCCGCACGTCTCCTCAACTGTGAATGTCACTTTCAGCAGAGTTTGACAAATTTGTCTATGCTTTCTGGTTCCTCGATGTGTTGCAGAGAATCTTTAAGTTCATCGGTGAGCCCATTTTGTAATGCGTCCATTTGGGCATCTTCATTCTATTTGACATCTGCTACATATCTTTGGAATTCTGCATAGTATTGGGAGAACTTGCGGTGTCATTGTCTATGCCTCAAGAGTTCCCTCTTGGCCATTGCTGTTTTGTCTTGATCTCCGATGGCTAGATCTAGCAGGTCAACAAGGTCTTTTAAGGAATCAAGTTTAACTTTGCCGGAGATTTCGTCACATCGCAGCATTAACTGTGCCAGAGGCACACCTTTCAGATATCAAACCGCGTACCTCAGCTTCTTCTGTTTAGCGTTGAATGCCTTCGGTTTTCCAGCTATTTTCAAGGCCAACTCAACTTTCCATCCTCAGAGTTTCTCCTGAGAAGCTGGCAATGTCGTTTACCTTCTCCTCTCTTTCTTCTTTCTTCTTTGTTCCCTCCAGCCTTCTTTCTGTAAAACTCAAAATTTGGGTTATCTGTTGTCGATTCTCTTCCGCCAGGTTCCTGAAATTCTCCATCTGTGCCTGAGTATCTTCCAGGACTTGTTTTAATTCCGCTAAATCTGGATTTCTTTCCTCCAGTTGTTGTTGTGGATTACTGACTTTTTCTTCCAGATTACGGTGACTGCAATCTTGTGTTGCTTTCTTCGTGGTTTCTAACGTCTGGTGAATAAGCAGTAACTCCTGTTTCAGGTTGTTCCGTTCCTGAATGACAATCTCTCCTTCTTCCAAAAATTCCGATATTCGTCCTTCAGTATTCCTCACAAATTGATGTGCCTTGAGCAATTCGTTCAATCTGCTGGTAGTTGGAAGTTGAGCCAACCCTGTCAGCCCTAAGTTCATATCTCGAATGTGGTTCCGGAGTTGTGTTTTGTCCATGACTTCCGTATTCTTTGCTGCCACATTGTCTAACTCCAGTTGTAATCCACTGGTCAATGTGACATTGCAAGTCAGTCCCAAGGATTCTCCTGATATTGTTACTGTAATGTCGGGAGGCTGCTGTAAGTTGGTGTGCGGCTGTGAAACCGGAACGGGATTTTCTATTGAGGTAAATTTTCACTTGATTGTTGTTTTCCTGGATTTGTTGAACTACTGCTTCAATTTCTGCGTCTAAAAATAGATTGACCATCGACCAGAAGAACACCTCGTATTTACTGGGTGTTCTTACGATGATCAGTAGAGATGGTAAGGGGGCCGGGTGCAATTCTCGATCAACTCCCTTTCCCCAATTAGCCTTTTGTTCATTGTAATCTGTCCACAAAATTTGGCTTTCTATGTTGTTTTGTATTGCCTTGATTGTGGATTTTGATTTCGTGGTTAGAGCTTCTGCTGCTCTTCCGATTGTTGTATGTGTGCCTCCGCAGTTGTGTTCGCAGTAGCACGGTTCTTCGTCCTGGCAATTGACGCGAAGTCCATAGTACTCGGTCCAAAAGTTTTAGAAAACTGGATTGTCGATTTGGAGTCCTCCTCCGTTGCTTGCAGCTTCCGTCCAGTAACTATTCCAAGGAGATACCGCTTGTAGTTGACCCCGAAAATATACTTCAAGTGGTTGTTCGGTTTTGAGGAAGATAGCGTCGATGCTATCGAAAATGTTTAGTGGATCTTGTTCAAAGAGGTTGGTGGTTCCCCCGACTAGGTCGAAGAAATTGAATCGAGATTGATGAGGTTTGTTTCAATCGTATGCTGGCATTTACTTGAATATGTTGGATTCTTCTGCTCGAAATTTCCAGATGCACAATACCCAAATGTGTCTCCAGAAACTGTGTACTGTTAACCGGTTTTCGAACTTACCAACAGATCTAAACAGCAGGCACTAAGGATTGCAAGGACGGTGATAAAAATAACAGCCCCTTCGGTGGTGATAGCGGTACATATACCAAATTATATCCGGTAGAATCGATTGTACACTCATTCTTCTGTCGAGGGTTCAAGGCTCGCAGTTCTAGGGGTTATAAACACCAAACTGAGGGTTCAGTAATTGCAGGTACTGCGTAATTAACTAGAGACTTGAATTACGGAATCACAGCAGTGAACAGCAGTTGGTGCCGAATCTATTGATTGTTTTGTAGACTAGAGAATGAGTGAAGAAAAACCTATCTTCCGCTGAACCATAGTGGTTATATACAACTAATGAGACCGTCGTCACCTTTACTCACTCATTCCAAAATACATCCAAACCTCACCCAACTATGTACGCAACCCTTTCAATTCGCAGCTCACATCATAACTATCACCCCATATTTCCAACGCAACTGACCAAACCTGATTCCTTCCAATACAATCCGATTCCTTTCTTCGAAACCTGCTTCCTTCCATCGAAACCTGATTCTTTCCCACAAAACCTGTTTCTTTCCTTGTGTCCCATATTTTTTGTATACGCTCCAACAATCATCACTAATTCTCCAATCCTCACTTGGCACAACCATGACAAATTCTCTATGGAAAGCAACTACCTCATTGGCAAATGCTTATTGAACATTGATCACCAATTAATTAACACACATACAATGATTGACTGTTGAGCTACTGGAATACCATTGAGTGATAAGAATTATATGTACCATTACTGTATTCAAAATGAAAAATTGAAAGAATGAATAGAATTGGAGGTAGTGTTAGCAACAGTTCCAACCCGGATCCTCTGGTCTGGGTTCGGATTGGAACCGAATTGTTTCCAAATCGATGGCTCGAGTTGCCACTTAAACCAAACCAGAAAGAACGTTCCGAGTTGACTCCATACTTTGGAACCGCCCAAATGCACAGGTTAAAGGACTGGTCCAAAAACGGGTGCAAAATACTTCATATTCAACATTTGAAATCTGCGATTGAATCCAATGAGCAAGGCATATTAATGATTTTGACCGTTACCAATATTGTTTCAATCAACTTCAATAGCACAAGTAGAATGTGTTAATTATGTATTGCAATATGATAGTTTGACTCTGTAAGTTAAAGAACAATGGTCAAAATTGAATTTAATCTTGGGTAGCAGTAAATTCTGGTATGTTGTGGTATGTGTCAATCACCACAAATATTTCAGTTTTGACCATATATATTGTCTCATTATTGCCTATCTTTTGTTTATCTTGAACATATCTGACCTTCAAACTTAAATTGAAAATTGCACAAAAACTATTTCCCAATGAAACCCGCATTTACATTCCACTAATATACTGTATTAACAGTCATTTCATTATATATGCTTAAATATCCAACATTCCCCAATGATGAGCAAGAAAATTACAAAATGAATGATATTCACCATTATAAGAAACAGAAAACCAAAAGAAATATTAAATACAGATCAATACTCTACAGTTGTTTATTCCCATTTGCTTTTCATGTTACCTGTGTGATGACTGGCACAGAGTTGTCAACAACTATAGTTGAAATACAATTCAACTTTTGAACTGGCCTAATATAGCCTGCAATGTTAGGGGTGGCATGTATATCTGGCTGTTCTGCCTCATGAATGAGATAAAAATAATCAGATGGATTCATATAATCCTCATCATCAGCCTAGCCATCATTTTCATTTTTGTGTGGATTGTCCAAGTTACCATTCCAATAGAGCCAATGATCAGTATCAGAATTGGTTTTAGCTGAACTTTCATTATCACTTTCTCCAGAATAGCGGTTGATCTTATGTATTCATTGGATATTATTGGTTGTGGTTGTGCTACCAGGGAGGTCGATCTGCGTTTAGGACAGTGAGAGTGGTGATTTTTCAGTCGATTTGAAAGCTGCAACACTATCATGTTTAAAGGCTGACCAGGATGCTTTAACTGTCTCTGCAGTATCTGAAATGTAGTCTATGGCAGTCATTTGCTTGTTCTGAATGCGTGATGCCTTCTGAGTTGCCTGTAGTGTTTCACTGCCTTTTCACATCTCCAAACAGTCATAAACCATGGCCATCCTGTGCAGGTTTCTTTCCTCGGGTTCTTTCTGGATTTCAAAATCGTTATCAGATAATGATGAATCTGTTTGAATTGTATCGCCTGCTGAAATACCCAGATTGTTTCGGGCAAACAGTTGAAGAAACCACTTTATCTCAAAGTGTTTCACCCATAGTTTTTGACTGCCTCCATCCAATGACATTTCGGCCAAGTGAAATGCTGGCATCCACTCCAACCCTGGGTGGCATGATTGAAAAGATGTCTCGCACTATATTGGCTGGATCAGTGGACTTTGAGTTCATCTTTTCCAGTTGTCGTCATCAATTGCTTGGGTCAGGCTTCCAGAATGCCCTGCTAATCTCCATGAGATTGGAATGACAATCAGTAACATTGGGATTAATCTGTCCCCAATGCTTGGGTACCTTGGGTGGTGAATTCAAATAGAGTGAGGTGGCCATCAATAAATATGCTGCGTGATCAGTATGCCCAGGAGTATATTCCGCTGTGTTTGTAGGTGCATTGTACTCATCATCACTGGACAAATCATATGGATGATAAGTTGATTGACCTGGCCCAGACACAGGTATAGAGGAGAATAGATTGTGATTTACTACTATATTGAATGTTCTGTCAGTCCGAACTATATTTTTGGTGAAGTATTTGTACTTGACATATCATATGAATGCATCCTTGTGCTGGGCTGTGAAAAAACCCTCGTCTTCAGGATTAACATCTATGGCTTTATGCCACTGTCTAAATGATTGCAACTTCCAAAATGGATCAAGGATTTGTGCTGCAATACGGAGCATGCCTGTCTCTGGTGTTTCTTTGGACTAATATTTGAACAACTTTTACCGTGCAAACTTCAAAGCAAAGTATAGATTCTCTTTCCATGCAGTTAGTGTTTTTGCCAAAGCACACATGACGCCATCTGGATGATCGAATATGACATTATAGATCGTAATAATATTGTGCAAGGTGACTGTACTCCGTTTT
>WHVE01001126.1:0-29982 GCA_015178995.1 Trichophaea hybrida
CTCCAGGTTAGACGTACGAAGCTGCGATACAGGCTTCTGGGAGCACAAGTGCGAGAGTGCGAGAGTGCTGGAGGATATTGAGGTAGTAAGTATGATCTTCATATTTCATGCTTACAAGTTAGATACGTCGGAATGGGATCTGAGCTTAGGCTCCTGATCGAATTACGAGGCTGCGGCGATGCGAGCTTCCTGGAGTTTCCAAGAGTGCAAAAGCGCTGGAATTACATGGCAAGTAAGATCTTCATATGGGATGCTTACGGATTAGATTTATCAACGAATTCGGAAGTCGAAGGCATGAGAATCGGAGATGGATGCCTTGATGCAACTGAAGTGGAAGCTACTTAATTACATTGTGAGTAAGACATTTTATGGCACACTAACGAGTTAGATACCGCAACTTGAACGAACATGTACAAGTGCATGTCGGTATATGAGGTCTGCAACCAAGGGCTAGACGAAGCCGACCTAAATTCAACCAGCGACCATTGGAACGAAGCCGAATGGCAACCAAAAGTCAAAGACGAAGAAATCCGGATAGCCGATATACCAGTCAATCTGGAGCCACTCAATGAGACATACAATCAATACCGAGCGCGGAGACTATCACCGACGAGGTCTGCCGTGAGCTTGGATGTTCGGATTTGGAGATCTGGAAGTGAACTTGAGAATAAATTGGGGCATGCCCGCGGAGGTGGCTTACTGGCCCGCTACAGAGGTGGCCTTGCATCATCGGAACCATGGACTCGAACGCATACTCGAAGGTTTACATGATGGTGAACTCGGATCTGAGCCGTGCCTCGAGCCGATGGGAGCAGGGACTGTGGTTCAGCGGCTATAATCAAGATGAGTATACCCATTGAAGTTAATTAACTGCTGCAGAGACTATTTCAAAAAGAATGAAAAGCCAAATCGGCCGAGGTGGCCATGGTGGCCACCCTGGAGACTCTAAAATGTGTTCAGCGAGACAAAGCATATAAGAACGATCGATGGCGGAAGCCAATGACGACATCAGCTGCACCAAGCCGACACTACCGGGAGCAATGGCTTGGACTCAGAGAAATTGGGACTTTACTTGGATATTCGGAACTATGGACTTAGATCGATGCTTGCTTTAGCAGTGGGCTTGGATTCGCTGATTTGGATACAGAGAGGTGGGCTTGGAGGGACGGAGGTTATTGGGTTTAATTGGAAGTTCCCATCTCTTCTCTTCTCGTCTCTTGTGTTCACTTATTGGATCTCGGCCCGGTGTAAATGGCGTCGGCATGGGTTTTTAACCACCTACCACAGGAGGTGGAGTTTCCCCGTGCAACGGATCCACCGAAAGGTCACCCTTGAGCGGTACCAATCGGTAGCGGGATTTATGAGACCGTACGGGGGTGTACGAGTCTGGATCTTTACTTCTTTCATATTTCTTGTACGGGTATGGCAGCCCAGGGGGTCTGCAGCTAGAGAGGGAGATGATGTAATGGCGGCCGGGTAACCGCCCAGGATATAGTCACTTCGCCTGAGTTTGTTTGAATCATACTGTATTCGGCCGCTTGCGGCCATGACATAATCTACCCTGTTTCGCGATACTTCTCCAGTGTGACCGTCAGGTGTCCCTTCTTGCCTCTTTGAGCAAAGTCGTATCATCCCTTTCTCCTTCTTCCCTTCTCCGAAACTAACTAACTAGCTCTTTTCCGCCCTCCTCATTCCCTGCCTGCCCGTCCCCTCCCTAAGCCTCCGTAACTCTCCCAACATCAGTATCCGTCAAAAACTTCAACACTGCCTTCTCAGCTTCTTCCGTATCGAAAACCTGCGCCATCGGTACTCTGCCTCTCTCCTTCATCTTGCACTTCTTCCTCAGCTTTTCCCACAGAGTGTCCTGCTGCTGCTTCCATTTCTTGCACCACTTGAACAGGTGGTCTACTGTCTGCGTCGAGTGTCCGCACCACCAGCACTCTTTGCTTTCCTTCTTTTTAATGCGTTCCAAATAAACTCCTGTTAGGGCATGCCCCACTTTTAACTGGAGATACCTTCCCGTGACGCTCTTCTTGGTCTCGCCCAACAGCTTGCTCATCCTCCTCTTCTTATTCATTCTGTACCCCCCCTTTTTGCCGTTGAACTTCGCCTTCCACCACTTTTCAATTTCGATCCACTTGGCTTCCGTGACCCTCCTCTGCACCGTTGCCATCGACCATCCTTTGTATCCTTTCACAAGCTCCAGAGTGCCCTCCACTCTTTCCGCAGCTGCTTTCGCTTGTTCGTGGGCTTTTTCATTTCCTTCAACTCCTTCGTGAGATGGTACCCACCTGTACTCTTTTTCTACTCCATTCCCACGATTTTGTTATTCCACTCGACTGCGTTTTTAGCCATCCTCTGTCCAGGGCCTAGTTTATCGTCTTGTACCCGTTGTATTGCAGTGACTGAGTCCGAAAAGATAACCACCTTCGAGTCACCTGTCGTGGGTAACATTTCTGCTGCTTTCCGTAGGCCCTCTCGATGGCGTATACTTCAGCGTCGAAAACTTCTTTCTTCTTCCCCAGGTAGTGTCGCTCCGCTTCCCAATTCTCTTCTCCCTCCTTCCATACCACGGCACACCCGACTCTTCCGTCTTCCAGCCTTGATCCGTCCGTCCAAAGAATTAGGCCTTTGTCTGTTATTTGAGCGACCTTCAGCGCTTCCTTCTTTTCCAGGACGTACACTGTCGCTTCCGCTCTCTGTGGGTTGATGGGTAGAAAGTTCGTTTCTCTCTTCCCTTCTACCCCTTAGTCCTTCCTCAGCCTTACTGCGACCGTTGACTCTCCCTCCACCACCGCCCCTCCTCCTGCCTGGTCTGGCATTTCGGCTAGTCTTTTGGCGAATCGTCTCCTCCGATTATTGAGTAGTGATATCGCCGGTCTCAGTCCTGCTTCCTTAAGAAGCGGAACCGTCAGTGTTGACTTGAACATTCCAGTATCCCTTCTTGCCGATTCGTTGACCAGTTTTTGGAGTTCGTGTTCGCTTCCTATCTGTCCATCCCACCACAGTTCTGACCCATACAATGCCACTGACTGGACTGCCGCTATCTGGACCTTCTTTGCATTTTCTGGTCTGAGTCCGAGTCTTCCGGCTATTCCTTTGATTCTCCCCTGCGCCTTCTTTGCTTTGGTCATGACGACTTTGTGGTGGTGTTGGAAGTTCAATATCCTGTCCATCCACACCCCTAGCCATCTCGTCGGTTTCGAATTGAACGATATCGAGTTGTTCTCGTCCACCTGGATCCTCCGCTTGACCTTATGTCCTTGGTGGTTTCTTTTCTTCGAGAACAAGACTGCTTCTGTTTTCGCTATGTCGAACTGGACGGCGTTCATCTCTGCCCACTGCGTAGCTCTCCTTGCACATCTTTGCATGTGACTTGTGCACTGGTTGACGTCCTTCCCTTCCACCACCGAGGCGACATCGTCCACGAAGGATAACGTTGTGACTTCCGGCGCTTCTTTTTCTGCTTTCTTGAAGAGGCCTGCGATATATATTGCGAACAGAATCGGTGAAGTCGGGGATCCCTGTGGTACTCCTGTCTCGACTTCCATCACTTCGCCCGTCTTTCCGTCCATCTTTATTTTTACTTTTCTGTCAGACATGAAGCTCTCCACCCACCTGCACAGGTCTGCTTCGAATTTCATGTCTTCCATTATCTGGATGAAGTTCCCTTTCGCGACGCTCGGGAAGGCTCCCTTGACGTCCATCAGTATGGCCGACGCGATGTTCCCCCTCCTCCACGCTTCTTGCACTCTCTTCACCATCATCCCCCCGCGTCGACCGCTGATCTTCTTTTTCTGCATCCAAACTGGCCGTCGTGTAGCAGTCCTCTTCTTTCGCACTCCTGTGAGATTCTCGTTGCCACCACTTTTTCGACCACTTTTCCTAAACAATTCTCGAATGCGATAACCCTATACGCCTTTGCTTGATGGTAATCTGGCTTCCCCGGCTTGGGTATCACTACTCCTGTGACCGTCTTCCAATCCTTCGGATGATGTCCCAATCGTATTGTCGATTTCACTAAGGCTACTATTCTGCTCGCATCCCACTCCCACAGCAGTGTTATTATCTTGAAGTTAATTTTGTCTGGTCCTGGTGCCTTCTCAACACTCTGTGTATAGATAGCTTCCTTGACCTCTTCTTCGGTGATCTCCAGGTAGGTCTCTCCCCCCTCCTCCTTTGCCTTCTTCTTCATTCCTGGCAATGGTTTTTGGGAACCCGACTTCTTTCATGAGCTCCGGTTTTTCGCTCCATGATGTCGCCAACCCCCCTTCTCGTTTCTGCAGAGCCTTAACCGTAAGTTCTCCCTGATTTCCAGTATACTTTAGCGCCCTCCACACCTTGTCTCCTTCTGCCTCTTGCACATAGGTGTTCCAGCACTCTCGCTTGCTCTCTCTGATTGCTTTTCGCAGTTCCTCCCTTGCTGCCTTGACGGATGCGTGGTTGGTTCTGCCTCCTCTTCTCTCTCTCTTCATGAACCCCAAGATTTTCCTGTTCTCCGCTATCCTGGCATTCCACCACTTCTTGGATCTCGCGCATATTCTGACTTGCTTTGCCTTCTGACTCATTACCCTGGTGACTTGGTTTTTTATCACCTTCGCTTCGTCTTCCAGCTCTTGGATCGTGCTTTCTTCCGACAAAGTCTTCCTGCTTCTGCTCCATTCGCCCCAGCTCTTCTTCATCTCCTTTAAATCCTCCTCTTCAATTTCGTCGATGTTCCACGCAATCACTTCGTGGTTCGTACCATCCTCCGATTTTCTCCCCCACTCTATTTTGATCATCTTATGGTCCGAACCTATATCTTCTTCGTCCTCTGACATTGTTCTTGCCGATGCATTCGTCACCTCCCCCCCTCTTACTAGCGTGACATCAATTATCGACTCGATCAGCTCGTTGTATTTCCATGCAACTCTGGTCGGCTGACCATCGTTGATTACCTCTAGGTCGTGTTTTAAAATGATGTTTTCCAAGAAACTAGCACTCCTTCTTTGGCTACACCCGCTGTTCCACCATGGGCTGTGAGCGTTGAAATCCCCACAGACTACCACGTTGCCCTTGGCGATCATTTCATCCCATCTCGCCTCCCTCGCTGGTCGGGCTGATGGTCTGTCGTTATCCTCTTGGAGTGTTTGGTCATAGATATTGACGATTCTGACCTTGACTCCTCTCTTGTTGGTGACGTCGAAAGCCTGTATGTCCCCTCGGCCTCCAAAGTCCCCTAATTCGTCAACCACAACTGTCGTGTCTACTCTTACTGCGGTCATGGTTCTCTTCCCTCTTATCAGTCTGAAAGCCGGATGGCTAATTTGGTACACCTCCTCTTTTCCTTTTCCCTGATACGGCTCTTGCATTACCACCAAATCTGCCCCTTTTTCCACACCCTTTTCTAGCGCCAGGAACGTACTATCCTTCGCCTTCCCACACTTTGCTTGTAGGACTTTCACCATTTCGTTTCTGGGATGGATTCTTCTGACCCTTGTTGCGTTGCCGGAACTTGGATCTCTTCTTTGTCACTCTCTGCTTCTTCCGTCGCCGGGGCCCCGGTCTCGTTCTCCGGCTTCTCTTGGCTGCGGGCGATGTTTCTCCCTCTGGCTCTCTCCCTCCAGCTTGTTCTCTCCTCCTTGGGCTTCTGAATTGCCTCCTGTTTCTTAGGGCACGTGTTACTTTTTGCGATATGGTTCCCCTTGCAGTTGGCACACTTGTCGTTGTTATGTGTGCAATTCTGGCTCTTCTTAGCCTTGCACCCCACGACGTCGCATTGATGGTCTTCCGTTTTGTGTTTCCCGGCGCACAGCATGCACTTCACCACCCCCAGCCCCAGCCTGCCGCACTTCGAGACATGATGTCCCCACCCACAGCAGCTTTCACAGACAGTGTCTGGTCCGGCGTGAATGTATCTTTCCACCTCATGCCACACTCCTGCCGCTCTCAATCCTTTCTCTAAGCACCGCTGTGCTATCTTCTTTCGTTTGATCGAAAAGACCACTGACGTCGCCTGTTTCTCCCCGCTCCTCCTTTTCTCCTTCATATCTGCAGTCCTTCCCAGCCAATTGATAGCCATCGGAACGACTACTCCCTCGTTTTCTGCCTGTATTTCTTGCCTGAGTTTCTCCAGGCCTCCCGACTTCTTAACTGCATACTGGTCAAAGCTGATCCCATGCATCTTCACCTTCTCCCAGGTCTCGTTCCTTTCCAAGTCGATGATCCCTTGGTCGATACGCCTTGCTGCTTTTACCACGACTTCTCTCCAAGCCACTAGCATGTCCGCCGACGCTTCTGGAGTGGCCAAGGCCGTGATCGTTCCTCTGACGTTAGTGGTGATTGTCCCCATTCTGATATGGTGGGGGGCTCCGGCCGCGTGCAACGCTCTGTTAACCGCCGACACAATTTCAACGTCCTTCTTGTGAGAAGTCGGGAGTGCGTTGTTTCTTTTGAAGGTAACTCTCCTATTCTCCACCGTGTTCTTGTTTGTGGGGATAGCCTCCATGCCGTCTAGCTCCTTCTTCTCCACCTTCTTTTTTCTCTCGACGACCTGGAACTCGCCCTCCTTGTTCTGCCCTTGTGCCGACGCTGCTGCCTTCTCTGCATACGTTGGCTTCCTTTGCTGTTGTTGTTTTTGTTGCTGTTGCCATCCCTCCGGTTTCTTCGCCGCCTTGGTTTCCTTGGCCTCCGCCTTCGGACCCTTGGGCGCGTTTGCCGGCGCTTCGTTCTTGGGGGGGGCGATCAACGTTGGCTTTTCTCTGCCTCTAAATTGGATCGCCTTTGGGGTGGCTCTAACGATCGGGACCACCGGGGCTGGGGGGATCGTTGGTGCATGTTTAGACGCCTCCATCTGCGGTCTCTGTGCGTTCATCTCCTCACTCATGACTCTCTCTGTCAGTACCTGGACTTCTTCCAACGCATCCGGGTTTATTTCCAAGTCCATATCCGTGATTCCATTCGCTTCCTGAATCTCCCTCTGGACTTCCCTCCTTTTTTCGTTGTTGATCTCCGCAACCATGTTTGTGATGCTTGCTGTCCACAGTACATGCTCCTCATGGCGGAATTCCCACTTCCCCTCTCTCTCGTCCATCCACGCCTTCACTCCTGACCATTGTTCCTCTTCACGTGCTGCGTGGGCTTCCAACAAGTTTGTTATTTGTCTGGCAGTTCGGTGCAGCTGCGCCAGCTCCTGTGCCTGCTGTCGAATCGTCCTTTCCATGCAGCTCCTCCAGTCCCCCGGGGGCTTCGAAAGCTCTGGGATCTCGCTCCTCAGTCTCTTCCCATTTTCGTTGCGCTCCAGCGGTTCAGCCGCGGTCGCGATCGTGATCGTAGGGGCGACGCGTGTTGTCGACGCGTCGCCGGAAGTGCCATTCGCCGTTTCTGTTCCTGCAAATCCCTCCAAATTCGTGTCTCCTCTCTGAGCTGGTGTTCTGATCCCCTCATCTGCTACCCCGGTGGGGCTCTCTCTTCCCGTGGTCGCCATCGTTCCTGGCTTGGTCGTCGCGTTGTGGGCGCGTGCTTGCTTCGTTGGCGAAGTACCCAACCTCTTCCGATGGTCTGGATGCGCCGGGAATGTCGTACCAGGGTCAATTCGATGCTAGAAACTGATTTCCGGTGTCCGATTGTCGATTACTGCTGTGGTTGGCGACTTATTTCGCGGTTTCCGATTTCGCCGTGGAGGAGGAGGTGGTGGTAACTCGACTTCGCCTGAGTGCAATTGCACTCTAGCGATAATCTTACCTTCATACTACTCTACTATATTCACATATCCACGTTTGCAACCGTATCTACGCTTATACTTTTATAAGAGGCCGTACACGGCCGTACGCTCTTACACTCGCTCATTCACTTATATTTCATTTTTGTTCTTGCTTCATGGACTGTAGCAAGAGGGGGAAGTGTTGCAATATGCTACTTGACCGACGTCATCTGTCATGACGGTGCGGTCGTGGACGTCATCTATCATGACGGTGCGGCCATCTCTGAATGGGCTTATGGTGGCGTAGGACTTCATGACGTCCATGCCTCGGCCTGATGGCATGCCTGCAGGCCTCGGCCTGACATCATGACACCGTACTTACCATAGTATATAAGAGAAGTCATTCTCCACGTATATAGACAATAAGTCAAGACAACTCTAGAACTCCTAAGTTTAACATTAAGAAACACTTACTTTATGAGTGATGCTGCATGATTCGCAATCGAATGCAGATACAGAAGCACGAAGCCCCAATGGCAATCAAAATGAGAATCTGCACCGTAGGCACCAGCTGCATTGTCGTCAACGGAGCACCGACCTCAAAAAAAAAAAGGGGAGGATGACCGTTCCGGAAACCGAGCAAACATTACTCCAAACGAATTCCGCACCGGAAATGCTAGAACGACTCACCACCACTGCAACGCACCCATCTTGCTGCAGACGTCAAGTACACCTGGAAGTCAATGAGATCAAGTGCAAGTGCACCGGGAGCCTGGGAGTCAACGAGAAGTCACTGGTTACGATGCTGGTCTTCATCACCGAATCGGAAGCACCACCGAATGCATCCAATGCACAATCAGCTGCAACCGTCGATATCAATGGAGTCAACCGCACCCAATGCTAGCGGCCGAGTCAGCCAAATCAGCAGTCGAGATGTCAAGCTGCGCGGAGTGCGAACCGACTGAACTCTATAATGAACTTATGAGACTACCGCGAAAGAGTCTTCAGGGCTTAAATTGCCGAAAGAGCAAACGCACCGAATTACATGGTAACTATGACCTTGTGCGGAACGCTTACGAATTAGATATATCAACGAACGATACCCTCTGCGAGTGGAGCATATGAATGGCCGAGAGCACTCAATAAAGTCATGACGACAATCAATTGACGTCGCCGCCGATAGTGGTGATTAACCGCATCGGGCTAGATTTAGGATGTCTCCCCTACAGCTAGGGTTGGAAGGGCATAGCCTGTGAAAACGCACTACTTTCGTGAATTCGGAAGTTGAAGGCATGGGAATCGGAGAATGATTCCTTGATACACCTGCAGCGGAAGCATACTTAGTTACATTGTGAGTAAGACCTTATGGCACACTTACGAGTTAGATACCGCAACTCGAACGAGCATGTACGAATACATTTCGATATATGATTGCAATCGAAGGCCGAACGAGGCCGACACAAGTCAACCAACCACCATTAGATTAAAGCCGAATGGCAATGGAAAGTCAAATCTCGATAGCCGATAACTATTCAAGTCAATTGATAAGACACATATGATCAATGCCGAGAGCGGAGGCTATTACTGATGAAATCTACCATGTGCTTGGATATACGGAAGGATGGAGATATGGAATTGGAGAAATTATACGAATTTGAAAGCTGTCAAGAGCAGCAGCTATGACCAAGATAAGTACATCATTCCATTATGCTAGTTGACTGCTGCAGAGATGCATTTGTTGACTAGGGATTTGGCCCGGTGGCTTTCTTAGTCTTCGATGCTGGTGGGCTCGGGCATGAGGCCGGTGGCTTGCCGCCCCCATCGACCTCGCCTGCCCCCATCGGCCTCGCGTACCTCCACGCTGAGGAGGAGGGCTCGGCACTGATACTCGGCTCCGGCTTTGGCAGTCGGCATGGAGTTTTCCTTCTCTATCTTTCGTATATAAGTCTACTGTTTTTCTCTCTCTCTTTGTACTTGAGACAATTCAGCACATTCGTTCTTTCCCTCTGATTTGCTCTCAACAGCATTACCGGCCACGATGGCCACCCCCGAGAACGAGAGACATCGTATACGAACGAGAAATATCGACGGCTAGGAGTCCCCTTCGAACAAGTCAATTAGTCAGAAGCCTTTTGCAAGCATCAACAGCCGCCAGTGAATATCTCCTGAGCTCTCGAAGTAGGCCAGCGGATTCGAGTGCAAGGGAATCGGCCGTCTGCGATCTCCATGGAGGCCAGCGGGATTTCAGTGCTGGGGAATAAAGCCGTGTGAGCACTCCCAGGAGGCCAGCGGATTCCTGATCGCAAGTGCATCAAATAACACAATCTATGACAACGAACCAATGGTGGAAGCCAATGACACTTACCGATTCGAGCTCCACCGATCCGGCTTGGATCTATGGGATCAATTGCTTGGATCCGGAGAAACTGGAAGTCCGCCTGGATATTCGGAACCATCGACCTGAAGCTGGACTGGGAAGCCTGCTGAAGGAGTGGGCTTAGAACGAGGCCTGATGCTGGAATGGCCTTGGATTCAGAGATATGGAGATCTGGAGGAATCAGGCTTAATTTGGAGGTTTCCATCTCTTCTCTTTACTTTTCTTCTTTCTCTTCTCTTATTGGATCTCGGCCCGGTACAAATGGCGTCGGCATGGGTTTTTACCACCTACCACTGGAGGTGGAGTTTCCCCGTGCGCCGGATCCACCGAAAGGTCACCCTGGAGCGGTACCGATCAGCAGCGGGATTTATGAAGCTGTACGATGGCGTATGAGCTTGGATCTTTACTTCTTTCCTTCTCTTCATGTACGGGTATAGCAGCCCAGGGGGTCTGCAGCTAGAGAGGGGGATGATGTAACGGCAGCCGGCCGGTGGCCGGGTAAGTGCCCAGGATATAGTCACTGCGCGGCAGTGCCAATTGCACTCCAGCGATTATCTTACCACCATACTTAATGACTACTCTACTTTATCACCTATTCTCGTGTGCAACCGTATCTGCCCTTACTATCGAGTACGGAGCCATACTCTGGCGTACTCGCTCTTACAGGGTTCCCAAAACCATTGCCGGGAATGATGAAGAAGGCGAAGGAGGAGGGAGGAGAGACCTACCTGGAGATCACCGAAGAAGAGGTCAAGGAAGCTATCTATACACAGAGCGTCAAGAAAGCACCAGGACCAGACAAAATCAACTTCAAGATAATCAGGCTGCAATGGGACACCGGCAAAAATGACCTTACGCGTAGCGCAGCCCATAGCAACCGGTTTTTCGGGCAGCATTCCATAGGAAATTTTGCGCGTGGGCACTTTGAGCACCTATGGACTGCATGTGAACATTGGTACTATGATGTCAATTGCACATGGTGGCTATGGAGTGCGGGCACGTTGGGATATGGCAAATACGCGGGCATTGGCAACGGCTCAATCAGGTGATTTGCGCCGGGACACTATGAAGTACTATGGATCTATGCAGCCCAGTAGCACCGGCAAAAATGACCTTACGCGTAGCGCAGCTCGTAGCAACCAGTTTTTCGGGTGGCATTCCTTAGGAAATTTTGCGCGTGGTCCTATGGACTGTGTGTGCACATTGGTACTATGATGTCAATTGCACATGGTGGTTATGGATCACGGGCACGTGGGGAAATGACAAATACGCAGGCATTAGCAACGGCTCAATCTGGTGATCTACTCAGGAACACTATGAAGTACTATGGATCTATGCAGACGAAGCTTCCGTAGCAGTAGTGTCAAGGTTATCCGGACCGGTAAGCTCAAGGTTTGGCTACCAGCCAAGATGCCGGAAGCTCTGGCCAGTGTATGAAGCCAGCGGTGAGCTTAACTCTAGGTGTGAGCTCGACTTAGAGTGCATCGGTGTTACTGGCAGTCGCGGGGCCAGCACTATCACCATCACCATGATCATCATCGAGATCATTCAGACGGTCGATCCCAAATACTTGCACTCGCGCATATACATAGAATCCATGGAAATCGAGCAGCAGATTCCGCTAGCAAATCTGACTCGGAGATCTGCTCTCCCCATAAATCTAAGTATCGCCATTAAACCAATACCGTCGATTGGAATCCTCAACGCCATGACTGTTGGAGATCGTGAGATTCTCAGCCAGAGGCTATAGAGTGAGGGACTACGCTTGTACTTTCATACTTCTACAAATAATAATTGATGGTATGGGCACCGTCAGCAGATACAGTCGAAGTTAGAAGCTGGCTAAACTTTGAGTCTAACTCTTAGTTTGTTCCACCACAATCTTGATGTCGATTGACTTTTACTCGAAAGATTATCCCCGCAACCAACTCCGCAACCCGAATCTGCAGCCTGAGCCTGAGAATCTCACGATACCCAACAGTCATGGTGTTGAGGATTCTAATCAATGGTACTGGGTAAATGGCGATACTTGAACTCATGGGGAGAGCAGATCTCCCATTCAGATTTCTCCGCGGAATCTGTAGCTCGATTTCCATGCTGATAGGCCCTGTGTGAGTGCGAGCGTGAGTGCGAGCGTGAGTGCAAGCGTGAGAGCGATCATATTGTGATGGTCGACTGACTGCTGGATATCCTTAGTGGTGATGGCTGATCGAGCAGACTAGAAGTTCTAAGTCCACAAGATTTGGAGCTGAGCTACACAGCTAGTCATACATGGAGCGAGGCTACGCCACTGGCCAGAGCTTCGGACTGTGACTAAATTTGCACAAAGCTTCACTGCTAGCCAAAGCTTCAGACGCTGGCCAGAGCTTCGAGCTGGCTGGCGGATACAAACCTTGAGTTTACCGCGCCAGATAACCTTTGGTGAAGTGCTGCAGCCTCGTCTGAATAAGAAAGCATGAAAGTATATCTGCGCGAAAGGAAAAATGGAGCGAAAGCCGGCGGAAAGCTTCAGATTGCCCAAAGCTTGCAGCAGCAAATGTGTTTATAGATCCCACCAGCCATTTAGACTTCCATAGGGCACCGCGCAAACCATCAGAAGCTGCGCGTAGCGCAGGGGTCTACGGGAAGCTTGTTATGAGCTGCGCGTACACGCGTGAACGCGTCGCGCAGCCTATAGTGGATTTGCACTTTTGCTGTTGGAGTGGGATGCAAGCAGAATAGTAGCCTTAGTGAGAACAACAATACGTTTAGGTCATCATCCGAAGGAATGGAAGATGGTCACAGGAGTAGTGATACCCAAGCCGGGAAAGCCAGATTATCATGAAGCGAAGGCGTATAGGGTTATCGCACTCGAGAATTGTTAGCAACAGCACTATCGTTCGTGGACGACGTCGCCTGGGTGGTCAAAGGAAGAGATGTTAAGGAATGCGTCAAACGGATGAAGAAGTGCGCGACAAAATCAAAGAGTTGGGCAGAGATGAACGCTGTCGAATTCGATATAAGCAAAACCGAAGCAGTGCTGTTTTCAAGAAAAAGAAACCATAAGGGGAGTAAGGTTAAGATGGCAGTACAGATCGATGAAAACAACCAAATCAAGTTCAATAAAGATCCGACAAGGTGGCTGGGAGTGCAGTTAGACAGGAAACTCAACTTCCAACACCATCACGAGGTCGTCATGGCAAAAGCCAAAATGATACCGGGGAGAATCAGCGGCATTACAGGAAGATTAGGACTTACCCCTCAAAACGCCAAGAAAATGCAAGTCGCCACGGTTCAGTCAGTAGCTCTGTATGGAGCAGAACTATGGTGGGATGGACAAGCAGGACGAGAACAGGAAATCCAGAAACTGATGAATAAATCGGCAAGAAGGATCACCGGAATGTTCAAGTCATCAACAATAGTCCTGCTAGTCAAGGAAGCGGGAATTAGACCAGCAATATCACTCCTCAACATCAGGACCAGACGATTTGCGAAAAGATTGATCGAAATTCCAGATGGAAGAGGAGGAGGAAGGTGTATGAAGGGGGACACAAAGCTGGCATCAAGATTGAGAGAGATGGTGGGAGTTCAGGGGAAGGTGGAACAATACACACTACCCGAATACAACACCAAAGCAACAGCAAAGGAGATCATCCTAGAAAAGAAGGAGGCCCTCAAGGCGGCGATGACAAGAAGCGAAGTAGAGTGTGGGCAAATACAGCTTTCGTACGCATAGAAGTGAATGTTATTGGTGTTCGAGCCGAAGTCTCGCTAGAACTTATTACGCGACGCCCCCGCAGAGCTGCACCTTAACATGACCATAGCCGTCCACCTACATCACAACCCTCTCCAATCATCATCGAGAAACTTCTCGAAGAAACAAAACACTCTGATCAAAAAAAGAAACCAAACATGCCTCTGCGGTGCCTCTCGACCATCCGAATGAAACAAAATGGGGTTTCCAGTCTTGCCGCCACGACCAAGAAACAAATACAAAATATTCCTTCTCAAAAAAAAGTAGAAACTTGCTTCTCATGCCCTCTTCAAACTTGCTTTCTTCTTCTTCTTCGCCTTCAGCCACCGGTCCATTTCCTTCCAATACTGCTTCACCATCTCTTTTGGTGTCGCCATATTTTCCCTGGCTCCCATATGTTATCCTTCTCATCCCAACCTTCCCATGTCACTTCGTATTTCCAACCGGATCCATCAGAGTTTGGCCTGTGATTCACGATAGATTCGACAACATAACTTGTTCCCGCACAGCTTGTGCCTAGCGGTGGAGGCAGTTGCTGCTAGGCGACTCTAGAATCGTCCGTGCGGTCAACTTTGAGCCTGCGGACATTCACTGTGTCGTGGATTGCGATGTCATTTGGAAGGTCTAGCTGGACAGCGTTCCCGCGTATTCGAAGAATTCTGTATGGGCCAATGTAACGATGTACCAGCAACGGCACATAGGGTTGACGTTGGCGTATGTGATTGGCAGATCTTTTGTATCTAAAAACACCTTCACACCGGCGGTGATGGCAGGGTCGATTGGGCGTCATGATTTATTAGCCTCAGCCATTTGTTCATCCTGGGCATCATACAGGTGATCTCTGGCGACTCCCAAAATACCTGCAATCGTTCGACGAATTTGCGGCCTTGTAAGGTTTTCGCTGATGCATTGCACTGCGGCAGTTGGAGGTCTGCAATTAAGTCTAGTGGTAAAGGAGGCACATAGCCAGATCCAGTTCAAACGGCGTCTGTTGCGTCGAGCGGTGTACAGACGAATTGTATGCGTACTCCGGCAATGGAAGGTAGTCATCCCAAGTGGCTTGGTTGTGGGTTGTAAAGCCTCACAAATGTGTACGATCATCTTGTTCGGGTTCCCAGAGAGACCATCCGTTTCTGGATGGAACGCCGTTCTCATGAGTAGCTTCGTCTGCAGGATCCTTGAGACATCTCTCCAGTATCTGCTGTAAAGCATATATCGCGGTCTGATACAACCTCCTGTGGAACTCCGTGTAGGCGGACGATATCGTCGATGAACATGCACACAAAGGCTGGGGCATCGATTGTTCTCCTGAAGGCTCGCCAATGTGCTCTCTTTGTCATGTGGTCGACAAATGTTACAATGCAGTCATGGCCCTTTCCTGAGATCGCAGGTCGGTTATGAAGTCAATGCCGATTCTTTGCCAACAGCCTTTGGCTATAGGAAGTGGTTCAGGAGGCCCATGGGTTCCCGCTCTGGTGATTGGTTTGATAGCATAATCGCAGCCCGCATCGTATTGCTGGGTGTCACGCCACATTTTCTTCCAGAAATATCTATCCTGTATGTGTAAATATGTGCGATCCGCACCGAGGTGCCCTTCTGCTGGCATGTCATGGGCTTCATGGGGGATTCGTCACCGCATCATCTTTGGAATACACAGCCGTCCTCGCTTGTTGTTGTTCTCTGCCTCTCCTTCCTCCTTTTCTTTTGCCCTTGTTTTTTCTTCTTCATCCTTCTCCTTGTGCTTGCGTTTTTCTCCACCTCTTCTTTTTCTTCCTTCTCTTTTGCCCTCATTTCTTCTTCTCTGTCCTTTCTTGCCCTTGCGTTTTTCTCCACCTCTTCTTCTTCTTTCTCTTTTGCCCTTGTTTCTTCTTCTTCATTCTTCTTCCTTGCCCTTGTTTCTTCTTCTCCGTCCTTCATCCTTGCCCTTACGTTTTTCTCCACCTCTTTCTTTTCCAGATTTCCACATAACCACAATAGTCCATTCTCTTCCAAATTGAAACACTGTGTGGATACCCATAATTCACGTTCCTTGGCAGATGCGGTGGGTGGCGGCGGGCGCTGACTTGGGTTGGCCAAGAAATGTTCAATTGGGCCGAACCATTCGTCTTCAATTATGCCCGCCTTGATATGGTCAATCCATTCTCCGGCCGCAGTAACTTCAATTGCCATTAGATTGCAACGCTCCTGTCGGAAATACGGGCGGCAAGATAGTCCGTATGTACCAAAAATGGCTGCTCTGCTCTGTGCAGGTTAAACTTCCAGTATAATACTGCATCCTGCATGCCTAAAAGTTCTCTGTCGTATGTGGGGTATCACCTCTCCGTATCTTGTAATTTACGGCTGAAATAACCCAGCACCTTCTCTACTCTGCCTTCTACCTGGGAGAGCACCGCGCCCAACGCACATTGACTAGCATCGACATGCAGGCAATATTTGGCTTTGGGGTCCGGTAGGGCAAGGACTGGAGTATTGCAGCGTGCCTTCTTGAGGGTGTCGAAAGCAGGCTGGCATTCCTTGTCCCAGGCAAATGGGGTGCGGAAAACCTTCTTCGGCTCCCCACGTCGCCGCCCGACATCCCCTGTTCATTTCGGAGGAGTGCAAATGGTGTACAATGGCAGGCAGATGTGAGCGTAGTGTTCAACGAATTTTCTATAGTATCTGGTGAGGCCCAGGAAGCCTCTGACGTCTTTGCTGTTTTCAGGTTGGGGCCAATCCATGACCGCATGGGTTTTATGTTCTTGGGCGTGAATGCCGTCCTTGTCGATGTCAAATCCACAGAAGTTGACTTTCTGACAGGCCCTGGCGCATTTCGCACGTTTAGCTTCAAGACTGTGTTTCGCCAGTAAGTTCAGCACTTCTCTGACATGTAGGACGCGTTCCGTTAGGGTTCGGCTATGAATCATAATATCGTCAAGGTATACAACGATGAATTGGCGTTTCATTGGTTCCAAGATACTGTTCATCATGCGCATAAAGTGACTCACTGCGTTCGCCAGGCCAAATGAGAGTACTCGCCACTCGTACAAGCCAAAATTAGTGGTGAAAGCCATCTTTTGCCTGTCAGCTGCTGCGATGCTAATTGGATGGTAAACAGCTGCCAAGTCCAATTTTGTGAACCAGCAGGAACCATGCATGGAGTTGAGTAAGTTCTCCATATGAGGGAGAGGATAACGGTCCTTGACGGTTATAGCATTCACTGCGCGATGATCGATACATATACGCATCGTACCATCAGGCTTTGGTACGAATAATACTGGTGAGCCGAAATTGCTCCAGGACAGCTGAGTCCAACCGCAACGAATTGCTTTATCTATTTTCTTCCGGAGCACTTCTTCTTCTTGAGAAGAGATATGGTATGTGGAGCGGAATGGTATCTTGCCATTCGGGTCCGTTTTAATTTCGAAGGCGGCCTGCCTTTCTTTCGGCGAATTTGAATAAGTTGGCTTGCCGAAAAGTCCTTGGAATTCTTTCAACATCTCCTGAAGCTCTTTTGAAAGTTTGTCTGTAGGATGGGTATTGCTGTCGCCGCGGTGGTGTACATAGATTAGGAATGCTCTTTGGACCAGGCGAGCTGATACATTTTTCAGTTCTGCCCTTCGAATGATGTGGATGCCCATGGATTTGGCCTGCTCTATCATATCTTCATCGATGTCCAGGGGGCGTAAGCCCGGGAGGTAGTGTACTTGGCCTTGCTCACTTTCTTCCCAGAGGTCATCTGCGATCCACATTTCATTACTGTCATTGTCTATTTGATAACGGCAATTTATGTCACGCATCAACCTTTTGCCTAGCACGATATCAAAGCCCTTGACGTCGTAAACCATAAATTCTGCCACATAGTCATATGACGAACCGAATCGTAATTTTACTTTGACTCGTTGGCGTTCTGCTATGCCATCCTCTGCATTGACATTGGCCGTCTCCACAATCATCCATCCCGCATCTTTGGTACTCAGAACGGCGCTCTGGCGTTTGAGCTGGTCAAGGAACTTCCAACCCACATAATTCTCCGACGCACCATTGTCATTCACTACTGTTGCCATCTTGCTTCTCCACTATCCTCCTTCCGTCTGGTATCGTATTTTTCCTTTGCACCTTAGTAGGTCGACTACTGAATCATCAAGTTTGCTGACTTTCAAGTGGTGGTAACGGGTGAAAAACTTAAATTGACTATTGGGCACCACCTTGCCACACTTTTTTGACGATACTGTACATGATGGTGTTTTTATGGGAGGTACAGCCGCAGCTGCTGACCTCCTTTGACATTTCCCGCATCGGAGTGGGAGTGTGAAAGATTCTCCAACTCACTTTCTGTCTCACTGTCCGTCTCCTGCTTGACCTCTTCCTCCTTGGCAAGCCGTCCGCTCTCTTTGCGACCGGTCGGCGCACCTCCATTTTTCTTATCCTTGCGCGGGCGGCCAGACTTAGCTTTCGGTGCCTCTTCGTTAACCCAAACTTGCTCAAATAACGTCTTCATCAAGTCGCAGTTCGGGCAGTTGCGAGCGACGTGTCCAATGCAGCAAGGTGCTCCATGCACTGCTCCAGGGTTGGAGTCCTATTGCGCATGCCAATATACCGAATTAGGTCTTTATGAACTCCCTGGTTGGCCTTTTCAATCTTGTACCCATAGGCATCAGCTAACGTTTCGGCTGGCATCAACTGGTGCGGAACTAATTTCGAACGAAGGCGACGGAAATACTCGTTAAACTCTGTGACATGTTCTCCCTTCTTTAGGTTCAGCTCTTCCCATTCGCGTTTGACCAGGTCCAAGGCGTTGGACGGAATATACTTAGCTTTCAACTCCGTGAAAAAGGTGGACCATTCGATAGGCATACATATTGGAAAACGATGCATGGCCCAGGTTGCTGCGTCGCCTTTCAGTTGCAGCACCACTTGTTCACCCCAACCCGTAGTGCCGACCCTTCCGATGTCCTGGGTCGCATTTTTGACGTGTCGTTCCAAAGCGAACAGGAAGGCGGTGACATCAACCAGAATTCGTTTCCCATCATACGTCGGAATGTTAGACGATTTGATGGAGATGCCACGGCTGCCTGATGGGCCAGGGCTTCCTGATGGGACACGGTTTCCTCATGGGCCAGGGGTTGGTTAGGTGAAGGTGTTGGGCGCCGGAGTCGCATGTACATGGTTAGTCGTAAGTCGTTGAATGACACGCTTGAACGCTCGCAACTCAGATTCAAGCTCGGCTTTCTCTGAGGAGACATTTTTGACTTGGTGTAGGAGCATATCATCCCCTAGCCTGAGCAGTGCAACGTCGGTCTGTTCTGTTGGCGGCTCCGACTTGCACTTCTCCACCCGCCTCTCCAACTTGGCAGAGCGACGCTTCTTGATCCGGAGCTCTTCCTCCAACTCCTCTATTTTGTGATGAGCTGCCGCCAACGCCTTGTCTGGGCCTTGAACGGGCTCAGCAGCCTCCAATTCCTTGACTTCAGTGGCAAAGCATTCGTTGAGTTCGCCATTTTTGGCCAATTTCTCCGCTTGTTCGAAGCTCTCCGAGAGGCCAGCATCGATGATCTCTAGCTGAACATCCTCCGTAGCTTTGATCCTGTTGATGGCTTGGTCAGATAGGTGCCCCAGGCCGTCGTCGACAACCTTCTTTCGTTTTGTAACGTATTCGGCCGTGCAAAGTTCTCCATGTTTGAAGTTCTCGGCGGTCAAGGTTGTCAACCTGCTGCTAAACCAGATTGACTCGGTCTTGTTGATTCTGTCGCTAAAACTGACATCCTGCACATCGTGCGTAGCAGGAAGGGGTGCGAAGTTGGAGGACGTGTGCGATGTCTCCGAGTCGGCAGCATTCCACTGGTTTGAGGGTGAACCCAGGGAATTAGCCATCGTCTGTTGTTCTTCGAACGCTTCTGATGCTTATGAGGCTGTCAGAAGTCCAGTGTTGCTACCAATGTGGGCAAATAGAGCTTTCGTACGTATAGAAGTGAATGTTATTGGTGTTCGAGCCGAAGTCTCGCTAGAACTAATTACGCGACGCCCCTGCACAGCCGCACCTTAACATGACCATAGCCATCAACCAACGTAGAGGGGCTTGTCTTTTGGACGGATGGGTCAAGATTAGAGAATGAGAAAGTGGGTAGCGCAGTGGTCTGGAAGGAAGGTGGGGAGTGGAAGGAGGAAAGAAGCAACCTGGGAAAAAAGAAGAGGTTTTCGACGCCGAACTTTACGTAATTATGAGAGCGATACAGAAGGCAGCAGAAATAGACAACAACAAACAAGTCGACAAAGTCACCATTTTTTCAGACTCAGTATCAGCCATCAAGAGGGTCCAAGACACTGAACCAGGACCCAGACAGGCAATGGCCATAAGGTGCGTCAATCTCAACAACAGGCTAGCAGCAAGGGAGATCCGAGTCGAGTACTGCTGGACAGTGTTCCTAAGCGGCCCGGCCAGGCCGGCTTTGCGTAGGCCGGGCCGGGCCGGCCTTAGCGGCGGCTTTCAAATGAAGGCCGGGCCGGGCCTGCAGGCTTCTTGGCGGCCGCTTGGCGGCCGGCCGGCTTTTCTTGGCGGCCTGCAGGCTTTTCTTGGCGGAACTAAGCCTAAACGGAATATTTCGTTCGAAAGATTCTCTGCTGCCTATACTAAGAAAGTCTCCAAAGTACGAAACATAAACCATATCCAACTCAATCATCGTAGCCCTGCCATTGCCGTATTCCATCCATCAACCAGACCAAGGCTTATGCAGGCCGATGCAGGCCAATCCTAGTTTTTTACATCACGTGCAGGCCGGCTTTTGACCCAGGCCGGGCCGGGCCGCCCCTAGCGCAGGCTTTCAAAATTGAGGCCGGGCCGCTTAGGAACACTGCTGCTGGATCCCATCGCATGAAGGAGTTGAGGGGAACGAAAGAGCAGACAAAGCAGCAAAAGAGGCAGCAGTCAACGAGGAAGAAGGAATATTTGGTTGCACGAAATATACAAGTGATGGTCTAGGGCGAAGGTGTCAAGAAGGGTCACTGAAGCAAAGTGGACGGAAACAGAGAAGTGGTGGAAGGCCAAATTCAACAACAAGAAGGCGGTGTATAACATCAGCAAAGTCAATCGTCCGGTCCCGGAAGCCCCGGGACCCTCCAGAGGTTGCGGAGGTTGATTTTGAATGACGCACTCTGCAGACCCTCCGGGAGTCCTCCGGGACCGGTGAATGCAGCCTCAGCACACTCCCTTGTTCTCCCGGAGGCCTTGAAGCTGCTCCGGGAGATTCCTGTATCGCAAAAGTGTACTCCGTAGCCACTTCTGATGCCTCTAAGGGTGCTCCGGGAGATTCCTGTATCGCAATAGTGTACTCCGTAACCACTTCTGATGCCACTAAGGGTGCTCCGGGAGATTCCCGAAGCGCAGCAAAGTCCTCCGTGGCTGCTTCTGACCTCTCTGTGGAGCTCCGGTACGTTCTAGGATCACTCAGGAGCACCTGGATCTATTTCTTCATTTCCAGATGGAATCATGGTGTGTCACCCATTTTCAGATGCGCCTGTAGCATCGCATACATCTTTGGCATTCATCTACTGCAGCCTGCCGCTATCAACTAAAACAACATATATCCACGCTGCGCCCCAGCAGCACCTCGACACGACCTTGACAAAAGAAACACAACCCCCGGGAAACACAACCCCCGAGAAACACAACCCCCGAGAAACAGACTCTCACTTGAACACAGCTGCCAGGTCCTCCGTTTCCTCCCCTGCTGCATCTGGTGCTACATAACGGGTCGAGTGCTCGGCAGAGCTTGCAATTCTTGCGTCCATATAGCTGCCCATATGCTCAATGATGGCCGCCTGGCGACCAGGACCAATGGAATTCCAGTGTCTCCGGCATCTATCGTATAAGGCTATATCAAACGTTAGTAGCCGTTAATTATAGGATCGAGGGGGTACACTGATGGCTGAATATCTCCCTGCGGAAGTCCTGAGAGGGTTCGCTCTTCGTTCCTTTCTCGTAGTCCCTCAAGGCGCAGTTGAGTGCGGTCGCAGCCAAGCAAATCAATTGGGGAGTCACTCGCTTGTCCCAAAATTTGTTGCAATGCTCTTGTCTGCCAAGGTAGGTGTTGGAAGCGAAGAAGTGAGCAAAGATCAGCGCGGCGGGCTCGCTTCTCACACACCACCGGACTTCCTTCGTACCGTTCGGGAGATCTTCCCATTTCCCAATCCAAGAGTCATCATTCAGCAAAGCGGCAACCTGCTGTAGACATAGAAGCTTCTCTTCTATCTTCAACAAGTACAGTGAAGTCACCATAAGCCTCGCTGTAGCGACTAGTCGACCCCGCATACCACTGATTTTCCCCCGCAACTGTATTGCATTGATCATTAGTATTATCAAACTTTGAAACCCGGAGAATACTTCGGAAACTCACAATTCCACGTGTCAGGGCATCGATGTGCTCACTGGGTCCACCGGGGTGCTCCCACACGTGTTGCATGCCGTTGAGTGCGCCAACAGCTCTCTGTTGGACGGTCATGGCGTCAAGGGCTTCATCCCATGCTTTATCACAAATGTCCAATTCGTCCTCTTGAGAGGCCGGCCAGGGGTTTTCAGTATACAGAACAGATTTCAAGAAGTCCTTTGCTAAATCGAAAGCTGCTTTGTTATGGAGTGGCACCTTGCTATCCTTGTTGCTCTTCGTCCCCGACGCACCTTCAATAGGTGGAGGGGCAGCTAAGGAATCCCAACTCCTTGCAGGCCGCCGTCTGGCATGGTTCACTGGAACGAGGAACGTCGTATCTTGGCTAGGAGATCGAGGAGGAGTGCCTTGAGGTGATTGTGAGCGCGTCGACAACCGAGAACGGTCTCCATTGGTGCTCCCGAGGTTTGATTTGGATTTATTTCTTTGGAGTCGGTCAGTCGCCTGGACGGTATCTGAGCGAGCCCTTTTCGGGCCTTTTGAGCCTGTGTTGCGACTGCGTCTATTCCGTTCATGAGTTGACAGTAGCTCGTCATCATCATAGTCCGAACCGGTGGTGGATAGTCGTCCTGCTCTCGGTGTTCATCATCGTCTTCTTCGACATCGTCCAGTTCATTCCGGTGGCCCTGATGGTTAGCTTGATACAAATTAGGGATTCATCTGGCCGTACATGTCTGGGAACGCGTAGAGAACCTTTTTGACTGGCCGTCCTTGCTGAGCGCTCAAAATCTCGCTCTTGAGAAGCGGTAAAGTTAGGACGTTGCGAGGCCATAGGTGATGAGAATATATCCAAATGTGATTTGAGAAGAAGAGGTCCGAATAAAGCTCAGGTGCACCTGGAGAACCTCTTTTTTCTTATAGGAAACTGAAGGTGACACAGTGGTTCGCATCGAAGGGACAACCTGTTCATTCCCACTGAAGTTGAGGAGCACCTGAGCTGCTAATCCGTACAATGAGTTCAGGGATCTGTTAGTGAGACGAATGGGTATTCGGGCTTCAGGACTGCTTACCATTGTGAGGTGGCTAGATTCAGACTCAGACGTGGTTGAGCTAGATGCAAAAGCCCATGCTCTGCATCAGAGTTTTGGGGAGTGCCTGAGCTGCTGATATCTGCTATGTCGCATGTTATCATAGCCGACCAACCACACAGATTGGTCTGGATACGCGAGAGCTACCGGTGTTCTTACCGTTGGGATACCGGTGCTTCGCATTCCGTTTTGGCTTCAACATTGCCCCAGGAAATCTCTGCCTTCAATGGACCTCGAATGTGTCCAATACCCTGCCATAGGAGTAGCTGCACTCGAACGATTAACGCTTTCGTTTTCGTTTTCGTTGAACGTTAAGCACTGGGTTGTGTGGTGCCGTGCTCAGTAGCTCGACATGTTCGAGCACGAGCAGCACAAAGTCGGCAGGCTCGGTTCGACTAACCAGAGCTCTAATAGGCGAACCGGAATGAATCATCTTAGTTAGCGGTCGATAGTCCTCTCTATCAATCTGCAGGAAGTGCTGCTTCAGGATCCCGCTGCCGCCGTGATCGTGCTGGGCAAAGTCGCATTCCGTGTCGTGGGACAGCATCGGAATCCGAGATGCACCCCTTGGGCAGTTTCCGTTGCTCAAAATTGGGAACCCGCAGCGATCGAACTTATGCAGTACTGCGCCTCAGCTATATGCAATCTCAAGCTGAATGCACATAGTATCTTCTGTAGTGTGAATCGTGTCTATCCAGATACAGTCAGTTCACCTGCAGACAAGATCCGGTGGGGGAAAGCGTTCACCGAATGGTAGATAGAATAGGGGGTTTTGGTCCAGGTGGAGCTGTGATGATTCGAATGGCAGGCAGGCGGGTTAAGCTGTAGGTGTGCAGAGATGATAAAAAGGGGCGAGATGGAATGGAGCAGAAGGGACAAAAACATCATGTTATGTTGGCGGTTGCCAGGGGGATGCTCCAGGGCGCACCTAACTCCCATTCGGAAAAATCGAGTGACTATCAGCTGGTATGATGTCGAACCTAAGCATCTATTCTCACTCGATCTTTGCATACTCTGGAAGCTTTGAGCTGGAGCTCAGTCTGTCGCAAAAGCTTGGGCGGGCCGAGCGCACATATGAATCATTGCTAGTACCGCTTTGGAAGCTGAAAGCGTCGGCAGAGCTTAGTCTCGGTTTGTGGTAGATGCACCTGGGATAGCGTGGGAAATTAGGATCGAATGTATTGCTATTTCGAGTACGATCCGAACCGCCTTCGCTTTCTATTTCTGGTTTTGGGCAAGCAAGTTTCACCTGACAGCTCGACCACTCCCTCGACCACCACCATAAGTAATTCTTCACAACTGCATTCTGTTTCTCACGTGATATCAAGTGGATATACCTTAACCCAAAGCCATCGATTCTCTAACATCTAGACCTAGTGACACATGAGAGATAATAGAGATACAGAAAATCTAGCCCATTTTGAAGAAGAAACCCAGTAAATACCCCCACCCGAACTCCGTACAACCACAAAGAATACTCCCAGATGCACCCCAGCAAATCAAAAAACATTCTAAACGACCCATCAATGAAATTCCAAACTCAAGCGCACCTAGAAACACCCGAGCAGCTATTCCGATTGCGACAACATCCCAGCCTGAATGGCAGTTTCCTCAATGCGTGTTTTGAGAACGTTGTAGACGTCCTCCTTGCTTATCATCGGACGATTCATCAGTCCATGCAAAACACGTAGCTGAGTAGTACCATTGACCATATGGAGCGCAGTCACTCTATCATCGAAGCCGTTTGGACCCGTGTTGACAAGCCAGGTGTGAGGCTTACGCATCTGACCCAGTCGCACAATCTGTCCAAAAGCTTGCCGCTGCTCGTTGAGAACCCAAGGCTTCTGAAGAATCACTGCATGATTGGCAGCCACGAGGTTGAGCCCAGTACCCCCAATCCTGGTGGTGGTAATGAAGACGGAGCACCAGGGGGAATTCTGGAAATCGCTCATAACTTCGCTGCGCCTGTCGGCGGAATCTTCGGAGACCATGCGAATGACCTGGATGTCATGGTTGAAATGGCGATGAATCCACCATGCCACATGGCGAACCTGGCCTGGCAAAGGACAAAACAGTACAGCCTTCTGAGGAAGCGGTGAAAGGACAGGAGAGCCTGTACTAGGCTGGTCATCCATCTCAGGAACAGTCGCCGAACCGCTGATCAACTCAGGGAGGAAAGATTCTCGGAGCCATCTGAAAATCGGTCCCTCCACAAAACTGCTGGCATCCCACTCTTCCTTCCAACTGCCATCGGCAAAACGATCACCTTCTTGCTCCAACGGTAGCGAAAAGCAAGCAAGCTGCCAGCGATGAATCCGCCAGGCGATCCCATGCTCGCCTTCATGCTTCTGCCTCTTGAGTCGGGTGGCAACATCATTGAGCTGCTTCTGTTCTTCCTGAGACCACTCCAGCGCGACTGGATGGAAATCCTCCGATGGGATGTAAACCAGGGGGGCACCTGAAGCCAGCCGCGACTCTGTCCATCGGCGGATTGTCCATGGGTGAGCGACTTCGGTCATCACAGAGGCAGCTTCCTGCTGAGTTTCAGAGGAACCTCCTTGTTGACGGCGGTTTGAAGGGCGGTGATCGCTGACATTAAAGCCTCGGGACCATGTTCTTCTACCGCTCGCTCATTCTCAGGCACATCTGGAATCGTGAACAGCCACCGAGTCGTGTTTCCCCAGTCCTTCAGTGAGTGGTAGGCCGGCGTTGCGGTAACTTGCACTTTGAAACCAATTTGGGCTTCAGATGCAACGGACCAACCCTTAGACTTCGGACCTTTGAAGCGGTGCGCCTCATCGAAGATTCCCCACGACCACTGGCAGTTCGTAAGCTGGCGAACTGTGTCGTTCTCATTTCTTTGCGCCCGGCTCGTGAACGTATCGTAGGTGATCACGTGGATGTCCCACCGTCTCTCGGGATGTTCCACACAGAAATTGAGGTGTGCGTGACTCAGGTCGCCAGCATCTTCTGCGCAGAGATCGCGCACCGAAAACGGAGTCCCTTTCGTGATGGTATTGATTGCACCGATGAATGTCGCTCGGACACTTGGGAGCACCACACATAGTACCGGATTCCATGGCGGAAGGTCAGTTGTCGGCTTATCATCAAGCAACTGGAGAAGACGACGAGGAACAGGGTTAGGGTGAGTGCAAGGGTACCATTGCTTCTGGACAGCGCTGAGGGTTGAGAAGCCCGTTTCCACCGCCTGACACCATCCGCCAAGCGAGAGGTTAAAGAGCACCGGAAGTTGTGTTTCATGGTGATTTGTCACATCCTCCGCAATTGACTTGGCATAAAGAGCCGCAGCTAAGACGGTGAAAGTCTTCCCAAGTCCCATTTCATCAGCCAGGAGCGCCCCAGGAAGGTCCACATCGAAGATCCATCTCCGCACAATGAACCAAATCGCCCAGATCTGGTGTGCAAGAAATCTTACTTCTGGAAATTGCTTCAGGTGTACTTTGGCCCTCGAATGGCATCCGCATGTGAATCTCCGCGTGGCACAGCACCGAGTAATGCAACTGCTTCTTCAAGACACTCGTGCTCGAAGGTGTTGTTGATAGTGGCCATGAGAGCATCATCTAAACTTGCCCTGGCTCGTCATCTTGAGGCTCGATCAGCTCTTTGGCGAATTGTGAATCGCTGTCTAGAACTTCGGTGCTCTGAATTTCCTTCACAGGGCGGCAAGAGCACTTGGAGTCGGTGGCACAGGCAAATCGGCGTAGTCATCTAGCTGGGCTGGGGCCCTCCTCTTGCTGGGTGTATCTGGTGGTGCACCGGGGGTACTGGGAGACTTCCTTTTGGGTGTATCTGGTGGTGCACCGGGGGTTCTGGGAGACTTCCTTTTGGGTGTTTGTGGGGGTGCTCCCTACAAGGAATTCCAGTTAGCCCAGAACTTCATTCATCACTTCAGGCGCTCCTAACTTACTCTCTCTCCATCATTGCTTTTCTTGGGCTCCTCCACTAACAGGACGTTCTCAGGCGGGTCCTCCCCATCTCCATTCCACAGGTTCGCCTCAAGGAGCAGAGTCGCTGCTTCAGGCGCAACTGCACGGAAGTTCTGGACCTCCCCATTCCATGTTTCCTGGTTCCAAACACCGCCACGAAACTCCTCCCCAACCGTAACTCCGGCGTCTTGAGCAGCTTCTTCACTCAACTGGCAGCGATATACGGTCTGGAGAGTAAATGGGCCCTTCGGCTCTGCCTTAGCGATCCACTTCAGAAGTTGGGAATATTCTTCAAGTCCTTGAAATGTCCTGAATATAGACCCAGAAGTGGCATCTCCGCGCACCCGCACCACAAACGACTTGTTTTGGATATCGGCCACCTCAATGTTCGGCCGTTTGGGAGGGGGTTCATCACTGCTACCCTCCTCCGCCTTGCGCTTTCCACCACCTCCCTTCTCTTTCTTTTTGTCACCTTTTACCGTCCCGGTGGCTGTCTCTCGCAGGCGGTTGCAGAGATTTCGGATGAAATTGTGAATCCAGTCGTGCCTGATACTCTCAGAATCATCAAACCGGTCAAGGGGTAGGAACTCCTCATAACACTGGATGAAATCTGAGATAGCTGCTTCCCAAAGTTCGAACCCGGTGCGCCCCTCGATCCGCCTCATCCTCAAGCGGAGTGGTCCCATCACGCAATGAGGGTGCCGAGGAATCAGCCATTCGTGCCGGACATGATTCTCAAACTTGGAGATGTCGCCTCTCCCAGGCGTGTCGCCTTCCTTGGACCCCTTTTTAACTTGGCCCATCTTAACCATGAGTTGCCCGGTGGTGACTTTAGCCCCAGCGATAGTGGGCGGCTTTTTTCCATCTCCAGTTCCATCGGGTGGAACAATGTCGGCTAGGGCTATCTGACCCTGGTATTCACCGAGAGTGATCTGCCGCCGGCGTTGACCGAAGGGGATGTTAGAAGTTGGGGTCCATGGCGACAGTTTAGGTAGCGCTTTGGTCCATCTCCATTGCCCAGGGGCCGCACTCCCTTCAGTCTCGCTAGTCTCTTCAGAAGTGGCAGTTTCCGGTCTAGGCGTCGGTGCTCCTGGTGCTCCCGGCTGTGCTGGGAGTGGTTGAGGGAAGGTGGGCTGCATCAGAGGTGGGGAGGATTTGTGGACCATGAGCCTGGAGCAACTGGTGGTCTTGGTGGAGGGGGAGGAGGATGTGGGGTGTACCGGGGCCCTTCACCTCCAGGTGGAGCGGGAGGGGGCTGTGGGGTGAACCGGGGCCCTTCACCTCCAGGTGGAGCGGGAGGGGGCTGTGGGGTGAACCGGGATCCTTCACCTCCAGGTGGAGCGGAGGGGCTGTGGGGTGAACCGGGATCCTTCACCTCCAGGTGGAGCGGGAGGGGGCTGTGGGGTGAACCGGGATCCTTCCGCTCCAGGTGGACCTGGCCGCGGAGGGGGAGGCAGTGGTGTGTGTCGGTCTTTGTCAGGCGGCGGAGACATTGGTGGGTTTGGGTTCGCTGAAGGTGGTGGTGGCGGTGGTGGTGGAGGTGGTGGTGGTGGTGGTGGGGGTGGAGGTGGTCGGGGTGGAACCCGTTCGTATGGAACCCAGGTTTGTCGGTACTCATTCCACATGTGCCGTCCGTCAGGGCTGATCATCGGTGGTGCAGTATACGGAGGATAGTTCAGTGGTTGCGGTTCATATTGCGGTTCCTCAGTCGGCGGCCGGGGCGGTTGATAATCGGGATTGGGATGCCAGGCAAACCCGTCCCACATCTGAGACCCATCACTGCTGAGCTGGTAGTTTGGATTGGGTCGTTGTGGAGGTGCGCCGCCATAATATTGATACGGGTGTCCTGGGTGGTCGGAGAGTGGTTGTTGGAGGGGTTGTTCTGCGACATGATGTATAGAAGTAGTTACGAGAGGAGGTTAGGAGGTTCGGAACTTTTTGCTAAAAGCTCTATGGTACCTGCAGTAGTCGCTGAGAATGAGGTAGTGTGATGGGCTGCATTCGTGGGAGGCAAGGTGCGTTTATATACACTCGCAATTCTCTCGAGAACACTCAATGCGCACCGACCTCGTCCGCACTTCTCTTACCATACCGCCTTGTTTGACAAACTTCTGATACATGTTTTCGTCACCCATTGTCTGCTAGGAGCGTTCAAGTTGATCACTAGATGAAAGGTGGGGTATCACCCCTGCCACTTGGTTGCAGTTTCTCAAAGCCCACCCAACTTATGCTGCGATTCTGAAGCTACAACAAACAAAACATATGAACACCCGCGATCGCCTTGCTTGTTGAAGTTTGATACTTGAAATCAGCCTACTGCCTTTCAAGAGAGGTGCTTGCAGGTGTCCATCTCTCGTATAACAAAGCAGGCGACCTGCATGAAACCCCTGTCGGTGGTTGCAGATTCTGGGAATATACTGAAAATTTACCACACATCCGAACATACAACACTATCTAGAGATGGGAAACTCCGATTATCCAACGCCTATCAGACTCAGGTGCCTTGCTATTGGAAGGAGCTGCACGATTAGATGCGATCCGAGCCCTGCCGCACCTACAGGTGCATCTGAACCTCTGCCTGGAGGTTTTGGTGGGGTGCTCGTGACGAAAATCGTAGGCTTAGCAGGGGTTAGGGACGGGAACTCAATCACTTTGTGGGGTACAAACAATTTGTCGGGTGAAGTGACGTATAGTTGTTTGTCTGTTTTAAGACTAGTCCTATCAAGCCCGCGTGTCATATGGCACGGAGCCTCATCTCGCTGGAGGGGTGTGCAACTTGAACCTTCGGTAGCTTTCTTT
>WHVE01001127.1:0-29955 GCA_015178995.1 Trichophaea hybrida
CTGGGGCGGATGTGGTGTTGGTCGTTGAATCGGACCTTTTGTAACCCTCCCATTTCCCAGATTTCTTTTCCGCCGCTCTCCTTCTCAGTTGCGAGTCTCTTTTTGACACCATCTTGACGAATTCGATCATGCTTTCTGGCTCCTCGATATGTTGTATGGAGTCTTTGAGCTCGTTGGATAATCCCTTTCGTAATGCGTCCAGTTGCGCATCTTCGTTCCATTGGTGTCTACTACGTATCTTTGAAATTCCGCGTAGTATGGGAGAATTCGCGGTCTCGTTGTCAGTTTCTCGAGTTCCCTTTTGCCGTTGCTGCTCTGTCTTGATCTCCGAATGCTACATCCAGCAGGTCAACTAGGTCTTTCAGGGTATTGAGCTTGACTTCCCCTGAGATTTCGTCACAGTGTGGCATTAACTGTGCCAGAGCCACTCCTTTCAGACATCCAACTGCATACCTCAGCTTCTTCTGTTCGTTGCTGAATGCCTTCGGTTTTCCGGCTATCTTCAATGCCAGCTGCACCTTCCACCCTCGAAGTTCCTTCCTATCTTCTCCTGAAAGCTGGTGATATCATTCACCTTTCTTCGCTCCTCCTTGTCCGTCCTTTCTCCTGTTTCTCCCCTTCTTCCTTCTGTCAACTTCAGGATCCTGGTTACCTGTTGTCGATTTTCTCCGCCAGGTCCCTAAATTCTCCATTTGAGCTTGAGCATCTTCCAGATCTTGTTTCAATTCCGCCAGGTCTGGATTTGCTTCCTCCAATGCTTGTTTTAGGATCCGGATTTTCTTCAATCCCCATGACTGCATGTTTGCGGTGTCTGTTGTTGCCGCTGTTTGTTGAGTAAGCAGTAGTTCCTGCTTCAGATTGTCCCTTTCTGGACGACTTTTTCTCCTTCTGCCAACAACTCCGATATTCGTGCTTCCGCATTCTTCACAGATTGCTGTTCCTTGAGCAATTCGTTCAATCTGCTGGTTGTCGGTAGTTGGCTCAGTGCTGTTAGCCCTTTGTTGATGTCCGTGATGTGACTCCTGAGCTGTGTTTCGTTCATGGCTTCTGTATTTTTGCTGCCATTTCCAGTTCTATTTGTAAAGCTCCAGTCAACGTGACATCGCGAGTTGGTCTCGAGGATTCTCCGGACATCTTTCTGATGATGTAGAGAGGCGGCTGTGAGGAGGCGAGGTTCTGACAAACAGTCTCTGACTTTGTCTATGTTGTTTTTTTTGTTGAACTGCCGCTTCGATTTCTGCTTCTAGAAACGGGTTGACCATCTACCAGAAGAACACCTCGTGTTTGCTGGGTGTTGTTACGATGATCAGCGGGGTTGGTAAAGGGGCCGGATGTAATTCGCGGTCAACTCCCTTTCCCTTGTTCGCTTTTCGTTCGTTGTAATCCGCCCACGAGATTTGGCTTTCTATGTCCTTCTGTGTTGCTTTGATCGTGATTCAGATTTTGTTGATTGAGCTTCTGCTGCTCTGCCGATTGTTGTATGCGTCCTCCGCAGTTATGTTCGCAGTAGCACGGTTCTCGTTCTGGCAATCGACGTGAAGACCGTAATACTTGGTCCAGAAGTTTTTAATACTGCGTCGTCGATTTGGAGGCCTCCTCCGTTGCTTGCTGCTTCTGTCCAGTAGCTATTCCAAGGAGATACCGCTTGTGGTTCGTCCCAGAAGTATGCTTCCAAAGGTTCCTCGGTTCGTTGAGGATAGCGTCGATGCTATCAAAGGCGTTCAGGGGTTCTTGTTCGAAGAGGTTGATGGTTCGACCAGCTAGGTCGAGAAATTGATTCGGGATTGTTGAGGTTTGTTGCTGTCGTATGCTGGCATTTAAAACAGCGTGGATCCTTCTCGTCGATGTTTCCACAGGCACACAACGCAGGAGTGTCTCCAAAAGCTGTGTACTGTGAGCTTGTTTTCGAAGTTTCCAACTGATTTAAACACGGAACAAGGGAGTTGCAAGGTCTGTGGCAAAAGTAACAACCGCTTTGATGAAGTAGCGGCACATATACTGAAATATAACCTAGAATCGATTGTAGACTCGTTCTTCTGTCAAGGGTTCAAGGCTCGGAGTTCTAGGGGTTATAAAAACCAAACTAAGACGAGGTGTAGGGTGACAGTGATCGCGGTACTGCGTAACACAGAGACTCGAAATCCGGAATCACAGAAGTGAACAAGGTTGGTGCCGAAGCTATTGATTGTTTTGTAGACTAGAGAACGAGTGAAGAACAAACCTATCCTCCGCGAATCCAGCATCCTTATATACAGTTAACGCGACCGTCGTCACCTTTGCTCACTCGTTCCAAAATACATCCTAACTCCACCCAACTATGTACGCAACCCTTTCAGTCCGCGGCCTACGCCATAACCATCACGCCATATTTACAACGCAACCAACAAAACCTGATTCCAACCAACAAAACCTGATTCTTTCCAACAAAACCTGATTCCAACCAACAAACCTGATTTCCTTCGTATTCCTGTATCCAATCATCGATCCATATTCCTCCCCGATCCTCACTCGACACACACCGTGACAGGGAAGGTCAAATGGCGCTGCATGCTATGTGAGTACTGTTCTTTAGTTGTGTCTTACATGCGCTCACTAATATACCACGAAAGGCCCACAGAAACATCCTCAAGATTATACTGATGGCTCCAGCCGGAATATGAATGACCATCTGCCAATAAATTCACCAAATCGATAGAGAACACCCTGTGGACCCTGCTAGTTCACTCGGTGCTCGATCTGCAACATCAAATGGTCCAGGTACCATCGAGGCTGCGTTTTCCCGAGGTCTCCAGCGAATTGAGTTCAACAAGGACATCTTCAAGGCAGTACTCATTCAGTGGATTTATATCACCAATATCAGCTTCAGAGTAGTCGAACAGAGGAGTTTCCACCTGCTGCTAATGTATCTTCTTGCATGTGTAAGTTCTGCTTGGGCTTCCCTCTTGCATTCGAAGCTACAATGTTGAACTGACATTCTACAAGTCATCCTCTTTGACAGCCCTTCGTCATGGTCTCCCCGCCACTGGAGCTACTATTAGGAACTGGATTCTATCTGCCTACGATGTTGCTTGCCTGTCGGTTATCCAACAGTTCAGTGAAACCACCTTTCCCGTACATTTCAGCTTTGATCTGTGGTCCTCTCCAAACCATCGAGCGTTCTTTGGACTCATTGGTCATTGGATCAACAAAGTTGGGAATCTCAAAGTGGCTCTACTTGGTATGGAGCGATTCAAGAGTCCTCATTCAGGACAGAATCAAGCAGCAGTAATATGGCAGGTCCTCAAATGCTATAATCTTATACGAAAAGTTGGTTACTTTACAACTGATAATGCAACCAACAACGATGCTGCTCTTCGTGAACTGGCTACATACTTCGAAGCAGAGGATATTGAATTCCACCCTATCAGCTCCCGAATACACTGTTTTAGACATATTATCAACCTTGTGGTCAAAGGTTTCTTGTGGGGGACAGACTCAGAGGCTTTTGAGAAGGGGATAGAAGTGGAGGACGATGATGCAAAAGATCAGCTTGGGAAAAACCTGTCACACTGGAGGAAACGTGGTGCATTAGGTAGACTCCATAATATATGTACCTGGATTCTACGGTCACCACAGCGAAGAGATCGGTTTGAACAGAAGGTACAGCAGTTACTGCCTGATGCTACTGTTTTCCTTCCTCTGGTTGGAAATGTTACTCGTTGGCATGGAGATGTGGATGCTCTTGAAAGAGCATTCCTACTACGAGAACCATTGCAGGATTTCATGTTCACTGCCATTCGAGAAGAGCAACAGAAGAAGTCAAAGCGTTGAAGAAGTAAAGCCCAGGACGCTATAGAGGAGAAAGATCCGGAAATGGTAACAAAGAACGAACTCACACTTGATGACTGGGATGATTTGAAGATTATATATGAGGTACTGGAAGCATTCAAATACTGGACCCTTCGACTTGAAGGAAATAGCACTGCCAAGAATAGACCAAATGGTTTTATTGCAGACGTCCTGCCTGCAATGGATCACCTTCTACATCACCTGGAGGAAGCGAAAGTACGTTATCGGGATGGAGAGACATACAGTACACACATTCTCACTTCAATCAACAATGCCTGGTCCATCCTCAATAAGTACTATATGCTCACAGACCTTGCCCCAGCCATGCTGGCCGCAGTGGCCTTACCCCCAGAGATGAAGTACGAATACTTCAAGGATGAATGGAAAGACCAGCCAGCCTGGATTGAGGCAGCACGTACAAAGATAGAGAATCTATAGCAGTCTATTTACCGCAATACTACTTCTACAGATTTAGTGGCACAGCCAGCGTCTTCATTATCAAGTGCTTCTCTCCCACTATGGAAACAAAAGCGGGCACGGCAGAACAGTTTCAGCAAAAGTACTGATCAGCTCCACCAGTTTCAAGACTCACCAGCTGAAGATGAGATTCCACATCTCATTACCTTCTGGCAGGCTCGCCTGAATACACCTCGCTGGTCCCAAATTGCCAGGATGGCACTCTCCATTCATTCTATACCTGCCATGTCCGCTGAGGTCGAAAGGGTGTTCAGTAGTTCGCAGCTGCTTATCTCAGATCGCCGAAATCGCTTGGGAGATGATGTGATTTGTGCAGTTGAATGTATGAAGTCTTGGGAAAAAGCTGGCATTGTAGAGTCAAATGAGGTTAGGAAGTTGGAGGAGATGCTTCGGGCATTGGAAAGACAGCTGGAGATGTTGTAAAACAAGACAATGAGGTCAGGATCGTGAGGTATACTTTGTCTTGAAATGATCATGATCCCCACTATTCCATAGCCGATTACTTCGGAACTACACCCTTACCTGTCAATCCTTCCGGTCAATGTATTCTCCTTTAGTGTTTGTCTGACGTCTCCAATTTATAGCATAGCCAGTAATGATACCATGGCTCTATGACATTTTCAATGTGTGTGTGCCACCCGCAGGCGGTGATCACAACCAATCACTCGGCCCGCTAGGGCTACTGGTTGTTAGAATTGTAGATGATTGTTATCATTCATAGGCGCTTTCTATCTACGCCTTTATACATGTACATGAAGCTACTCCTTTCTATGCATGTGCGCGCACACATTCTCATGGCTTATGCTTATGATCTATCTTTAGCTTGTATGCCTTATGCGATTCAGCTCCTCCTGATCTTTCATCGTGATCCTCCAATCTACTAATACCAGATTACGGTCATCTCTATTGTTAACACTTCCCCCTGTTGCTGTACTTCGTGCAGCAAGATCATATCTAATCTGCTTAATCTCAAGTGTGGCCATGCTGGTGTGGACCTTAGCTTTGTAGGTTCATGCCGAGGGAGACTTTATGGTGAGCGGTAGCTGGCAGCGGCTTGGTCATGATTTCGGCGAGGATGTTTTCACTTCTGACATGGGTGAAGTCTAGGATCCCTCGTTCTTGGAGGTCGCAGGAGTTCTTGTATCGTATATCGATGAGCTTCGTTCGTACTTTCGATGCCTTGTTGGCGATATTCTTGAGGGCTCCTGTGCTGTCGAAGTATAAGGTTGTGGATCTTTCCGGTTGTGATCCGGTGAGGTCTTTTTGTAGCTGGATGAGCCATTGGTCATAAACATGTATCCTCCTTGCGATTTTCGGTCTTGGTTGTCTTGATCCCAATCGGAGTTGGTATAGCCATGGAGTTCGGTTGTGCTTGAGGAGTATCGGAGTCGTGCGTTTGCGGTTTTCTTGAGATATCGGAGTGCTCGCTCGGCTGTGGCCATATGTCTTGCTCAGGGCACAGGGCTATATCTACTGAGGGCGGCGACGGTCTGTGCTAGGTCTGGGCAAGTTTCGAGGGCGGCGTACATCAAAGATCCGACGATCGATTGGTAGAGACTGGTGTCGGCGTAGCGCCATTCGTCCTCTTTGCACTTGTCAAGTTCAACGTTTGGATCCATGGGTGTGGATATGCCATTCGCCTCGTGCATGTCGAAGCGTTTTAATATCGTTTCGATGTATGATTGCTGGCTCAGGGAAATGCCGTCTTCATCGCGGTCGATCTCTAGGTCTAAGAACTTGGTTGCGGGGCCGAGATCGCTCATTTTGTACTTGTCTTTTAGAGCTTTTTAATTTCTTGCCAGCGCTGTCATTCGTATGGAAGGCGAGGATGTCATCGACATATAGGAAGAGGAGGACGTCGTGGCGGATCTTCATGCCATAGCCTCGGGACTTGTTTGAGGCCATAGCGTGCCGTATTTGGTCTGACACACGCGTTCGTAGGCCCGGCTGGGTCTAGCCATTCGATGCTTTTGGTAGTTCCATGTGGACTTCGCTATCGATCTTTGGATATTGGAAGGCCGTGACTATATCCAAGTGGTGGATTTTCCAATTAAGTTTGGCAGCCAGGCTGAGTAGGTATCTGAGTGTGGTAAGCTTCCCAACTGGGGCATACATTTCCTCGGAGTCTATTCCCTTGACTTTCTTGTATCCTTTGATCACTAAGCGTGCTTTACAGCATTCGGAGTTGTCTTTGTTTCGCTTGGTCTTATAATCTCATTTGCACCCTATTGGATTTAGCTTATCGGCTTTCTTAGCGGGGACTAAAATGAAGGTCTTGTTTATCTTGATGGAACTGTATTCTTCTTCCATTGCCTTCCTTGAAGACTGCTTCCTCAAGCCAGCCATGGCTTCCTCGTATGTCAGAGGGTCATCTACTTGGATGTTTTGAGCGGCTATTTTGGCGCTTTCGTCGAGAACCTGAGCTCTTTGGCTTCTCGTCATCCGGCGCGATGCTCGCTGCTCGGTAGGCTTTGTAAGTCCTTCCCTCTTGGGGGCTTCCATCTTGGGGGCTTCTCTCAAGAAGGTATTCCATGGTTTTGGCTGCTCGGGAGGTTGCTGCTCAGGGTATTCTTCTTTTTCCTGGCGCATACTCTCTGACCGGCACTCTGTGTGCACACTTGCATCGATATCGCTTCCGCTGCTTTGGCGGGCATCACTTCCGCATCTTTGGCGGGTATCACTTTCGCTTCTTTGGCGGGCATCACCTCCGCTTCTCTGGCGGGTATCACTTTCGCTTCTTTGGCGGGCATCACCTCAGCTTCTTTGGCGGGTATCACTTCCACTTCTTTGGCGGGCATCACTTCTGCTTCCTTGGCAGGTATCACTTCCGCTTCTTTGGCAGGCATCACTTCTGCTTCTTTGGCAGGTATCACTTCCGCTTCTATTTATGGGCTTCGCTATCGTGGCGGACTTCAGTGCTTGTTTCACTGGATTCATTTTCTTCTTCGATGTACTCGACTTGTGTCGGTTCTTCTTCCGGTAGCACGAATGGGTCTTCGGTGTCTTCTTTCTCGTTTGGTGCTATTTGGACAGAACGTGTACGCATTTCTTTCTTCGTCAAAGATAGCATCAGACCATTGTACTACTTTCGGATAGTGAAAGTCGTAGACCTTCCAGAGCGTGGTCGAATTGTGGACATAGCCGACCATCATGGCCGGTTTGGATCTAGCTCCCATCTTGGAGTCTATTCTTTGCTCCTTTGGTATTCTCTTGTATATATATTGCCCGAAGCGGCGTAGGTGGTGTAGGGAGGCTCTGTAATCGATGGGTTTGCCGTTTTCGTCCTTTTCTGGTTTGCCATACCCATTTAGCACTTCGTAGGGAGTTTTGCTATTTAGGGCTGCACTAGGAGTTTTCTAATGGAGATTGCTAGCCGTGTTGACTGCTTCCCCCCAAAACCGGTGTTTGATATTCGATCATTCATTCGGAGACACCGCTCTTGTGCTGAGTGTAGGGCGGCAATGGCTCGAAGCTAATACCTTGAGTTTTGAGGATGCCTTGAAAGAGGTTGTAACTGTATTATCCTCATCCATTGTTGCACCGGAATCGTCTTATTTTGTAGCCAAGAGTTTTTACCGTTGCGTTGAATGCTTGGAATGCTGCTGTGCAAGTCTCCGCCTTTTTATTGGGTAGGAAGTAGACAGTAATCGATCGTGAGTAGTCATCGAAGACGATATAGTAGCGGGCACCTCCCTTCGTGGGGTGTTTGAATGGTCTGCAGAGATCTGAGTGGACAAGCTCGAAGTTTTCTTGACTGGAATTCGGATGATTTTTTTTTGTTGATGCTTGGATAAGATGCAGACGTCGCAGAGAGAGTTGTCGTGGGTGTAGCCTTCAATTAGAGACGTCGTGGAGACGTGGTTTAGATGTCCGAGGTGATTATGCCACATGGCTGATTCTGAGGTTGATAAGGACCTCGTTGGCATCACTGGTTCTCCGGGCAGTTCGGTCGGATGTCGTCTTGACTCTTGTCATATATTGGAGCTTCGGCTCATGACTCGGCATCGATGGGAGCTTCTGCTGCCAGCATCGTTCGTAGCCGTCGGTTATCATCAATTGAATATGCCAATTGCATCGCATGTAGTAATGTCTCGTTCGTCAACACCTAACACGTAAGCTTCTCTAAGGTCATACTTACCATGTATGCAAGTGCGCTTCCGCTCTCACGAGCCCTCGTGTGGTTCTCTGCAGGCCTAGTGATGGTAGTCATCGCTAGGCCATTGACTGGGTAATCTTCATTCGGTTGAGTCTTAATAGCCGCTTATTTGATAAATGTCATTTGGAAAATAGATTTGGTGACCTTCCGGTCAACTTCTCGGTAGCCGGGATTCCTTCGTCGAATGGTTGTTCATTTTACAGTTTGCGCAGTACGTTCTGCTTCGGCTGCAGTCGTCGTTGGATCGTTTTCCTCCGCGGCCGCGGCCCCCTTTCTGGGTGTAGAAAGCCATTCTAGAGGTCGTAACGGAGTTTGTGTCTGTGGTGGTAGTGCCCGCAGCGGCTGCCTTGATCACGTGTGTGGACTCGTTTCGTCGGAAGGAATCTAAGATATCATGAAGACAGTCCTTGGAGCTTTGAGCGATCTCGATTGTAGTGTTGAATTCGTCGGGTAGAGTGGTATATATTTTAGTCTTAAAGACTTCGTCAGGAATAGCATTTGGTGTGTTTTCTGAGATTGGTCGGTCGTTCTGGAAATTCATAACTTCGGTATGCCAGATTTGTGACGAAATGAGTCTTGGGAGTATCCCGTATGGTCTTGAGGTTTTCGATGCCTTTGATGTATGGCGTTTTGGAAATCGGTGTGGTCTGCGATTGCATTTTGGGAGTTGCCAGCGGGTGCTGCTTCGGTGCCGTTGACGATATCCCAGGCATCGGCGGAGTTTAGGATAATTTCGAAGGTCTCTGTTCATTCGTCATAGTTCTTGCGGGTGAGCATGATGGCTGGCCCATATTTCGTCTGGTAGCGTTCTGAGTCGGTCGGTGAGGATCCGGCGGCATTGCAGTTGGTCTTGGGCATCTTTTGAGGTGGGTTCGTGAGGTTCTTGGATTAGGTGCGGCTCTGCAGTAAGGTGCGGCTCTGTATTCGAGGTAATTTGTTTTCTGACGATGGATGGAGAAAATAAAGAGGATAGTATATAGCGACAGAGCCGGGCTCATAACCTGTTTGAATTGTAGATGATTGTTATCATTCATAGGCGCTTTCTATCTACGCCTTTATACATGTACATGAAGCTACTCCTTTCTATGCATGTGCGCGCACACATTCTCATGGCTTATGCTTATGATCTATCTTTAGCTTGTATGCCTTATGCGATTCAGCTCCTCCTGATCTTTCATCGTGATCCTCCAATCTACTAATACCAGATTACGGTCATCTCTATTGTTAACACTGGTGTTACATATATACTTAGAAGGTCAGCCTTTGTAAGGCTTATGGATACGGGCTTATGGATACGAGCTGATGATACGGGCTGACAAGGCTCAGCCGTATCTATAGATAGTTGGAGTGTACGCACCTGCTCTCTGGAGTACTGTATATATATAGGGCCTTCAGGGCCTGGGAGATAAGTCAATTAAGCATCTAAAGTAACAGGTTATGAGCCCGGCGGTCGCTACTCTATTTATATCTCACGATCTTTAAGAGCCGTAACAACCCTAACCCACACTACGTACCGAACTCAACACCATCACTACGATCTCACGATATCTACCTACGAGACCGCTACATTTACCATTATACCACCTAAGTGCACTAGTACTACTACCAAGATTCTCCCACACGCAAAACCGAACAACCAAGGCCCACAGAGCCAATCTCCCGAATACTACCATCATCATATATACATGGTATCGCCGACGACAGTATCAATACAGATGCCGAACAAATCTGACTGAACCACGCTTAATCTTACACCTAAATACTCTCTATACTACTACCACTTATCTATTACGACTATGAAACTATGAATCAAACAGTTTGATTTTACAGGCTACACAACGATTACTCGACATGGCGCATGCTCTATATCCAATGACTTGACTCCTTTCGCAACGAAGCGTACTGGAGACCTTCACATCCTTTATTCTCCAAACTCCCACACCTCCGAAGCTGGCGGAAGCCACTCTACGACTACCACCATTACAAAACCTACGATTATTCCCCGCCTGTTTATGGCACCGTCGATGAACCTGCATACACCGAGCAGCCATACAATCTTTGATAGACGGCTTCAATGACTTCAACTCCGGCATGTGCGCCGTCTAACCCCAGGCCAAAACGAAACGAAAGTTTATACACTTATACATACGGCCCACCTGGCACACCAACGCAAGCTGACGCACCTTGCAACATGGAATATTATTCAACCGAAGTATCTCGAATGATAAAGCACGCTCACTGCAGAAATGACATCAGCGATTCAAATGACAACTCCAGAAGAATAGGAAACAACGAGCGGACATGCTACAATTGCAGACTACTAGTTTTACCTTAGCCCTGCTCTGACAACCTGGATCATCAATTCGGGCGCACTGCAACATATGTACAATGATTACGATCAATAAGAAACAACGATTCCCATGCTCATCGAACTCGGAGATCACAACAGGCACCGCAACACAGTTACTGCAACCTATCACAGTCGACATTACACAGGGCTACCATGTCGATGCCCTTTATACACCTACGATTCGACTATATACCCTCTCAAGAAATCAAATAGACTCAGCCAGATACATAGTTACATTTGAAAAATCATCGACTCCTAGGAAGAGAGAAGGAGAGAGAAACAAAGGAAGAGTAAAAGTGCGCATAAGCAACCAAGTACAATTATCTCGGCTATATCTCAAAAGGTCCACTTATATCAACCACCGTACCGGCATTTACTGTTTCGCTCGAACTTACAAAGTCTACATACTGCGACTATTTCTCCCGGAAGTCTACTACAATCTCAGAAACCAAGATCAAGGCACTGATGCCTTGCACACACATGCACCTAATGACCATACGATCACTGATTCACGGGCACACTACAAAGCCATTTGAACTCGTACATTGAGGCACGACCATACACGCTACACATCCATCTGGTCACTTCCAGATAACAAGTCGGAGAATTGCACTGCCGCATACCAGTCATTTTCAGAATTCAACAAGACCTCCTGATTAGTCCCATCAGCCAGCGGCACCACATACCAACTCTGGCCTCCACATGCTCACCTTAAGAATGGCATCACTGAGCAAATGATACAGATAAATACTGCGCAAAGATGATAAACTCACAAACACCTATCGAGTTCGGGGGAGAAGCAGTCAAACACTACAAAGAACGCGATAGCTACCAAGCGCCATACGATACACCATACGAGATGCTGAATGCATTAGATACTACTTAGACTCATGCCCGAACCACAACACCGGAGATGGAATTCTTCAAGCACATCGAGATGGACTTCGCTAGACACACATTCACACATACATACGAAGCCATGGATTTCGCGGCATATACATACATACATAAATACAAACTACATACATTTATACATACTGGTTCCTGGTAGAGCGGGTGAGGATATGGCTCATGGCTGCACTCGAAAGAGTAGAGCGGGTGATAGCATATCTCATGGCCGCACCGGATGTGAATAAGTCGCCCCCGATTATACGGCTGGAGCTGACGCCGGTCTCCTATCACACACAACTGGGCATAGAAATGATGGGCAGGGAGACCGAAGCCCACTTGCTTCAAGTGCGGAAAATACAGGCCTAACACATATGGCTCCTGACGAGGACGCCCATACACATACAAGCGGTTATCACCGCACCCTCGATTCTCATGACCAAGCCCCATCTAGAGACGAGGTAACCACAAATAACTATATACAATGGCAGATTAAACTCTGTACGACAGACTGTCGCAGCTGCAAAGAAAGTCCCAGCGAATACACCGACCAACCGAGAGAGTCACGAGAAGCTCGGCAACAGCGCAAGTCAATGTTTCTGAACTGATATATACTGCTCTAGAATCCGTTGCAGTCAATGGTAACCTACGAACTCACGATGAGGCCATGTCAGGGCCTCGACATTGCGAATGGGAAACTACAACCCTCGAAGAAGCTGTATCACAATTACAATAACCCCGCTATCATACGATCAAGCCAATTGGCTCTAAATAGATCATTAAAACAAAACAAAACCCCGATGGGTCGACTCGATACAAGGCCAGGCTAGTGATAAAAGTCTACGAACTTGAACAAACACACTATGGTGAGACGTATATACCCGTTGGCAAATTGACAACTTTCAGACTTCTTATAAGCCATGCGAGATGGCTGGAGCATTGACCACCTTGACGTCGCTATCACGTTTTTAAACACTGAACAAAAACACTTTATCCAATCAAAAGCGGACTGCAACCTTTACATACACGATGACAGCGATACTCGACTGCTCCTTTATGTTAACAACATCCGGCCTACGCACCGGCTGCAGCAAAAAGATGCTGAACCAATCAAGGCGACACTCGCAAAGGTCTATAAGATCACTAACCTCGGACTGGCTCGTCAATTCCTCGGCATTGCAATGCATCACGAAAATGGCTCGATTAGCCTCAAACAGAAGATCTTTATTGATTCAATTCTCAAACGATTTCACATGGAAAACAACTACGAGGCGATAACTCCACTCGACGACAAGGTCAAACTAGACCTCGCAGTGCACAGATCGTGCTACAAGACACCACAAAATAAAGGAAACTATCAGAAGACTGACTTCGGTGAGACTTATACTCCTATTGGGAAAGCTAACTACCATTCGATATCTCATCTCTCTAGTCGGGAGATGTGGACGGAGTCTCAATCATAAAGATATAGTCACCACGTTCCTAAACTCCGACGGCCTGAGGCCGATATCAACTGCACCAACATAATACTGTCGGAAGGCATCTACACGCCTACAATCGCACGACCTAAGAAAACACTTTATGGCTTCAAGCATATACCACGACAATGGTACAAAGATGTCAACATCTCGAACATGTTTAAGATCATGATCCTCGGCCCACACATTAATTTCTTGCCATCGAAATCCACCCCAACGAGTACTGCATAAGGCTTGGCTGAGGATCGGGGGAAGAAGAATCCAGAAATCGAAAGCATCAGAAACGAAGGCATTAAAAGCTCACCAAGCATTCAGAGTTCTTCGATACCTCTACATCAAACTACCCTCTATACTCGACTCTAGAAACGATCACCTTCTTGTTAGATACACAACTTCGATTGAGCCAGCGATAGCACCGATTACTACCACTTTCTGAACCGAGATATCAACGGCATTGACCGCACTGATTGCGATGCACACGATAACACTGCACCGCCACCTATCAATTGCGATAACCAGAGCACTTTCACATTATACCAACAAATTCATAATGGCTCGGAAGAGCATATCGACATTCGCTTCTATAATCGAACACTTATACACACGGACGGTGATGAGGCCTACACGATAGAAGTCAAATGATTGTTTTGCAGAGAAAGAATCGTGCACCAAGAGACTGGCAGCGTATGATCCCTATCTACTTCTACACTTACTACCGAAATAGATATCCTATATGCAGTTGCTGCAAACATACCTTACACATACACACATATCGATTGCGAAGCCATATCAGGGCAAGAATGAGATCGAATACACTAACTACTCAACATATACCATTCAACAACTTCACAGGCCTAGTTCACCGGCCTAGTTCAAGTACACTACGACATACGATTAGAACCATGCACCAGTACCAGTGCCACTCGGAAATATACACATATACTTACAAACCAGCGGCATTACCGAATACACAAACACGAAAGGACGAAGATACGAAGCAACGAAGCCACGAAGGCACGGAATTCTGAAGGCATAAAAACACGAAAAGTTCACGGCCATGGGATTATGGTAATCCACGACTTTAGTGGATTTGAGGTCGATTAAAGGTTGGCAAAGGAGATCAATTTAAGGTTTTAGGTTTACTTCTTTTTCATGATTCACTACTCTTCTTATCACTTTGTTTTTGATGGATTTTTTGATTTTGGGATGGCCGCCCCTTATCAGGCTACGGTTGTACTCTTTCCCTACCTACCACAGTCATCATAAGGAGGAGGGTTTTAATGAGGCACCGGTGATTCACTTTCTTTACTATTTTATGACCTTGAGTTTTTTATGGGTCACTTGGATAACTATAGCCTGGTGAGGCTCGTATGATTTTATGTACGGATTTATATACCGATTTATGGTCTTCCTACGAAGTGTAGGAAGAGGGGGAAGTGTTACATATATACTTAGAAGGTCAGCCTTTGTAAGGCTTATGGATACGGGCTTATGGATACGAGCTGATGATACGGGCTGACAAGGCTCAGCCGTATCTATAGATAGTTGGAGTGTACGCACCTGCTCTCTGGAGTACTGTATATATATAGGGCCTTCAGGGCCTCGGAGATAAGTCAATTAAGCATCTAAAGTAACAACTGGGCCGGCCAGGCTTCTCTCCTGAAAAGCCCGCGCTAAGGGCGGCCGGCCAGGCTTGATATAAAGCCCGCAGGCCGGGCCTAAAGACGTCAGGGCCGGCCCGGCCCGGCCCGTTTCGAACACTGTATTAAAACGCTTCGACATTCACGAGGCGAATGGCGCTACGCCGACACCAGTCTCTACCAATCGATCGTCGGATCTTTGATATGCGCCGCCCTCGGAACTTGCCCAGACGTAGCACATACCGTCGCCGCCCACAGTAAATACAGCGCCGAGCCCCGAGCAAGCCATATGGCCACAGCCAAACGAGCACTCCGATATCTCAAGAAAACAGCAAACGCACGACTCCGATACGTCTCCTCGAACACCACCGAGCTCCACGGTTATACCGACTCCGATTGGGGGTCAAGACAGCCAAGATCAGAAATCGCAAGGAGGATACGTGTTCATGACTAATGGCCCGATCTGCTGGCAATCAATCAAGAAAGCAAGAGATCGTGGCACTGCCTACCACGGAGGTCGAATGTGGCATGCTCCGAAGCCGCCCGCGAAGCCCAATGGCTCATCCAGCTACAAAAAGATGTCACCGGATCACAGCCGGAAAGCCCCACAACCATATATTCTGACAGCACAGGAGCCCTCAAGAATATCGCTAACAAGGCATCGAAAGCACGAACGAAGCACATCGATATATGATACATGAACTCCTGCGACCTCTAAGAACGAGGGATCCTAGACTTCACCCATATCAGAAGTGAAGACAACCTCGCCGACATCATGACAATGCCACTGCCAGCTACCGCTCACCAAATATGTTGACGGTAATTTGACTAGACGTCATTAACTCAAGGTTTAGCCCTGAGGCTCTCAATGCCAGAACCTGCCAGAACCTTCTCTCGATCTTAAGGTTCCCATAGTCGGCGAAAGGCTGCTTGGTGTCGGCGAAAGCTGCTTGGTAAAAGTTTGTTTTAGATCATATATATACACGCACTTTGGACCTGTATCTAGAAAATCAATCCAGCGAGCAGGACTCAACAGTCCTTCCTTTTCTTGGTTTCAACATCCGACACTAATAACTAGCTTCGTATTTCTATTTTCACTACCACACCATCCAACTATCTGACAAAAGAAATTGTTTGATCGAACGAGTAATTTGAGTACCAGATCATGGTAACAGCCCTATCGGTGGCGGGGGTAAGGAAAAGCAGGAGCAGGAGCAGGAGCAGGAGCAGGAGCAGGAGCAGGAGCAAGAGCAGGAGCAGGAGCAGGAGCAGGAGCAAGAGCAGGAGCAGAGAAGTAGAGCAGCCAGTCGAGAGTCAATAATCGACGTACCTCAGCATGCTTGCATTGTCTTGATTTACTCGGCGTGACAAATCGATTGAGCATACCCACGAGTCAATCGGAGTTCATTTGCAAAGTTCGAAGGGGGTCAGCACTGGAGGAGGAGGAGGAGGCGCAGGCGGTGAAGTAGGAGAAGTAGAGCAGCCAGCTGAGAGTCAATTATGGACATACCCCAGCGTGCTTGCACCGTCTTAATGTACTCGGCGAGACGAATTGATTGAGCATATCCACGAGTCAATCGGGGTTGATCTGCAAAAGTTCGAAGGGGGTCAGCACTGGAGGAGGATGAGGTAAAGGTAGAGAAGGAAGAGAAGTAGAGCAGCCAGTCGAGAGTCAATAATGGGCATACCCCAGCGTGCTTTCACCGGCTTGATGTACTCGGCGAGACAAATCGATTGAGCATACCCACGAGTCAATCAGTGTTCTAAACGGGCCGGGCCGGCCCTCGGGCTTTCAGGCGGGCTTTGGGGCGCCCGGGCCGGGCCGGTAATCTCAAAGCCCACGAAGGCCGGGCTTTTAAATTAAAAGCCCTCGGGCTTTGTCAAAGCCCGCGGGCCGTATGGGCTTTCTAATCGCTTTGGAGATGACATAATTAGTGCGTTGAATGTATGAAATCTTGGTAGAAAGCGGGCATTATGGAGTCAAGTGAGGTCAGGAAATTGATGGAGACGCTTTGGGCATTGAAACAACAGCCTGAAGTGGTTTGGCATAAGGCTAGGAGGTCAGGATCGAGAGGTGTACTTGCTTTGTTTTCTTCTGGGCATTTTATGGACCCCACTACCCCATAGTTTATTTCTTAAGAACCAGTGCTTTACCGGACAATCTATCCGGTCAAAGTATTCTTCTTTAGTGTGTATTTGGTCCCTCCAATTTATAGCATAGCCAGTAATGATATCATGGCTCTATGACTTTTTCAATCTGTAGATGCCACCCGTGGATGTGAATCACAAATGAGCACTCGGCCCGCTAGGCCTACAGGCCGGCCAGGCTTAAGCCCGAAAAGCCCGCGCTAACGGCGGCCGGCCGGGCTTTATATAAAGCCTTTGGGCCGGGCCTCAAGATGTCAGGCCCGGCCCGGCCCGGCCCGTTTTAAACACTGGAGTCAATCGGAGTTGATCTGCAAAAGTTCGAAGGGAGTCAGCACTGGAGGTGAAGGAAGGAGATAAGGCTTGGTGCAGCGAGTGAATTACTTTGGTACAGCATATAAAATATGGTTCGGAAATAATGATGGTGGGTTGTGATGGTGATGGTGATGGTGAGAACGGTGCAAATACAGAGTGGAGTGAGTAAAATAAGGCTTCAGGGGTATGAATGGTTGTCAGGGCGATGGTGATGGTGACGATGGAGTGAATTAAGGCTTCAGGGGTTCGAGAAACTTCTCTAAGTGCGAAATTCGCAGGGACAAATTGTACACTGGCTGTGATGGAAACCTCAATATGAGTTGTTCTAGTCAGTTCACGGAGGATGTCAGTCCGCGGAGTGACTAGTTGTTCTAGTCAGTTCGTGGAGTTTGTTGCTCCGTGGAGTGACTGGTCAGTTCATGGAGTCCCGCCTTCCACGAATGAACCAGTCAGATCAGTGTTCCATGAACTGACTGGCGTATATTACACACTACTCATAACAATAACTATCACTGCATCTCTCAACACCGTAACGCAACGACAATTACACTATGCTAGATGTATACATCAAGTACATAGGCCGCTAACAAATTCTTGTTCTCTTCCTCTACATTTCCTCATCGTTCTCACTAGTTATTCTCATTCCTACCGACATTTCCGCTCTTGCTGTCATCTTCTCCTTCGCTTTTCTCTCGCTTTCCTCATCCTTCTCAGTCTCTTCGTAGGGACCTTCATCCTCATATACAAAGTTATATCCGCTATTGGCTGAATCCCCTCATGTTTTGTCCCAACTGCGCGTTGCATTTTTTTTGCGATCTCTGAGTAGCTGGTTTAGCCTCGGGAGTGACGCTCGGCATCGAGCTGTGGATTTGATACTCGGCTTCGCCGAGTATGGTCTCTTTTTTCCCATATATAGTTATATGCCTGTCTTTCTCTCTCTTCGTTCTTTATACAATCACTTTTGTACGATAGTCAAGTAAATATCTCTATTTGTACTCGGTTGATCTCAACATAGTGCAACATCGCAACCAGTATTTGTGACGTCCATGGCATTGAAGTGTACAGTCGATCGCAGACTTGAAGCATTTACTATTCAATTGTTGAGACCAATCAAAGGAGAGACAAAATATCGTTGAACCCTCTATCGAACAAAGAGAAAATAAGATAGACATCAACAATAAACGAATTCATACCAAGAACGAAGCACTACTCATGCCCGAGAGCTACAGAGAATTAGGCACCGTACGAAGCCCAGGGATCACGCAGAGATAGGCACCGCACGAAGCCCAAGGCTTTACAAAGAATTAGGAGCCGTACCAAGGTTGAGGCTTGGTGACGTAGATGACCTAAATATATATGCAACGGGTATTATTGATATGGCACTCCGCGAGCTAACTGGTCAGCCCATGGAGTGTGTGCCCTCGCTGAACTGACTAGTTAGTCCACGGAGCCCAGTTACTCCATGGGTCGACCGGTCACTCCACGGAGCAACATCCTCCACGAACTGACTAGAACACTAGTCAACCCGCGGAGTAACTGGGCTCCTTGGACTGACTAGTTACTTCACGGAGAATTCTACCGCAAAACCACTCCACGAGCTGACTAGTCAGTTCGCGGAGTATATACAAATAACTCGCATGCGGAATGCCTTGCACGCGCGTGTACACAAATGCCTTGCACGCCGAGTGTACACGAATGCCTTTCACGCATATATTCGCATGCATGTATGCACATGCATCCGCACTCAAATCAACAACATTCAGCTCAGCTGAATGAATACCTAGATACATTGCACGCACATGTCTGCTTACCACCCTAATTACCTTGTTGCTAGTCTATTCTCGCCATGTAAAAGTAGCATATGATCGCTAACTAGTTCTGTTTGGATATAATTTGAATCTACTGTTGACAAGACTTCGTGTACCTCGAAATATCGGAATCCACTTCGTTCTCAGATAACCATTATAACTACATCCACATCAATATCATATCATCCATCCAGTGCTTCAACTTCCGCTGCCACTCACACATATTCTTTTACATTCCACTCCCGAATCATTGTCTATTGATCCCCAACTGCTTACAGCCATGGGTGACATGGGAGATACTCTGAACCCGCAATTGTTGAACAGGTTCATAGATTATGGTTCATGTGTTGTCTAAGATCTCGGCCGTATGGCACGTGACTCACGAGAAGCAGTTAGTCACTTCTCCTTTTCTCTTCTCTTTTCTTTAGTTCTCTAGATACGAATATACAGATTTTACGAGTTTCTCCTCCACCTGACGTTACGGCTTCAGCAGCAATCATCAGCTACTAAGCATGCGCCTGGTGTTGTTCCAGAAGCAACTCAAGCGGATATTCCACAGCAGTCTCAAGCTCATAATGAGAGGGCAGACGAGAGAGAAGGCGAGAGAACAGACGAGAGGGCAGACAAGATGGCAGAAGCGCAAATTGATCAGCAGAGGGATGCTACCATCGATGTCGCTGTCCAACCACTAAATAAGGAGGTTATTGCAAATACCCAACCCATTGTGATGGAGCAAAGATATAATAAAGCCAACAAGGTGTCGAGATTCAAGAAAGGAATGGACTGTTGAAACCTGCCCGTTGGATTTTATTCTTTAGATACAGGTCCAATGTGCGCGTATATATACAAACAAAACAAACTTTTACGAAGCAGCTTTCGCCGATTGTGTGAACCTTAGACTGTGAACCTTGGGAGAAGGTTTTGGAAGGTGGTAACTTTCGCCGACGTTGAGAGCCCCAGGGCTGAACCTTGAGTCAGTGACGTCTAATCTGCCAACACAAGGTCGAAGTATTTGAAAAAGGTGATTATGTACGGTTGAAGATCCCAGTCGAAGATAGATGCTCAACAGATAACAAGCGCATCTTCTCCAGGGTGATTGAGGTTAACCATAGCAATCGTTATGCTTTGCAGTGTCGATATTGTGTTCTTCCAGAATTCTATCGTACCAAAAGTATGGACCGCCTTGCCATTACGATTCCTCATCAAATTCCAGCATTCAAGAATGGTAGCCATCGAGAACTTACTCTTCGGGAAGCTGCACGCCTTCAGTCTCTTGCAGTGTTCTCAACCGTCCCGTCCGACGGCCGGGGACGGTAGTGCCGTCCGACATCATCGCCGGACGGACGGGACGGCGTCAAGGCCGTCCGTCCCGTCCTTACTCAAGACGGACGGAATATCGACCGTCATCCACCATCATCAAGCAGTTACTATATATCTTTACACGTAACATCGTGAGTGCAGCAGGGCTTAATCTTTGGAGCAACAGAGTCTGACATGGTACGCTTGGAGAAGATGCTCACGGATCTTGCATCATGGTCAGAGTAATCATTCCGTTTTACATATAAGTTTTGTTATGTACACTAAGATCCATGGATATCGGTGGATGACCACCGGGGACGGCTCTTCTCCGTCCCCGGCCGTTCTTTCCGTCCGTCCCCGTCCTGCCTCAAAAAGACGGCACCGTTTCCGTCCTACCCTCGGACGGACGGCATGACACCGTCCCGTCCCGTCCTGAGTAATTCCCGGACGGACGGGACAGTTGAATTCACTGGTCTCTTGCAGAATTCATCCAAGTACGCTGGGGATGTAAAGGCAACTGTGCTACAGTTTGTTGTAAGTGTTTCAAATCGAAAGTCGATTGTACACTTCATTGCCATGGCCGAGAGGGTGGTGCACATTGCACCAATACTGGAGCTTCCGCAGCTCCGTCTGGAACTTTCAATCTCTCACGGAACACTCAGCCTGAGCCAAGACCTAATCAAAAACGCCGTCGAGCTAATGCACAAGGAGATGCTTGAGAGCGAACTGATTCTAAATCTGCTGAGGATACCACCGATGAGAGCAGTGATTTGACAGAACTAGATACTGAGGACGAAGAGACACTTTCAAATGATGGAATAGAGCATAGTAAAATTGTAGTTGCACCAGGATGTTGAGCTATCATAGGGATCATGATGATGATGTACAGAGTAATGGTTATTTTTGATTTAGTATAATTGGCAAATATATGTACCGGTTAGTTCACGGATCCGTGAACTGACTGGTTCGTTCACGGAAGGTGGGACTCCGTGAACTGACTAGAACAACATCTTTCTTAGGAGTGGTGTGTTGAGAGCAATCGAGTACACAGAGGGGTTGATTAACTATTGTACAAAAGTGATCGTCTAAAGAACTAACTACGGGAGAAATCTATGCTTTATATACTCAAGGAAAACCATAAAAATCCTGAACCTCGGTTGAAGAACCATCGTGAACATACATTACAAATCAACCAGTGGCTATACAAGTGGCGAGTGACTAATCATGTATGAGTCTACATCGTGACTCAGACCATTAGCAATCACACTCCAGTCGATTCTAGCAGCTTCGCTGGCCATCTAGAAACTCGTAGGCCTTTCGGGCAAAATCCTGTGCCAACATGGTGGGCGGTGTGACAACCTGCGTAATGTCGCAAGCTTCTTCTCCTCTTTCGCTTTTTTCGCTTCAACCAGTAGCGTCTCGACAGTTGTCTCGAGCTTCCGGTTTTTTCCTTCCAGGTCGTCAACCCGTCGTCGGAGGTCCTTCGCATCCACCGTCTGTGCTGCTCTGAGTCGCTCCAAGGAAGCAATCTTGGCCTCGAGAATAGCCACGGCCGTATCGTTTTATTATTGAAACTCTTTAATCTTGCTAGGAACGATAGCAATCTTAGCGAGTAACTCGGTTTGTACTGTAAAGAGAGAACATTCGAATTCCTCTCGTAGCATTTGGATTTGGGTGAAGGGGTCGGTCGCAAGAGCTTTAAGACCATCGTCCTCTTTGTCCTCTTCGTAATCGTAGTCGTTGTCGCTTTCGGGCTGCGCTGGCTCGGAAAGCTCAGAGCCACAGTCAGTGACGTATTTTCGCTCCCCGAAGGCAAGTCGTCGTTGTCCCTGGGTCGGGCGTTCGATCACTGTCGCTGGTTTGAGGGAGCCTGGAGGCGGCTGAAGAAAAGACGGACGGTGCTGGATGCGAGTCCTTGGCGACTGTCTCGGTTTCTGCTTTCTCTCTAGATAGGGCGGAGGAGGAGGAGGATGCCTGAGTCTCCTTTCCTTTCTTCGAGCGGTTCTTTCGGGGGGCATCGTGAAGCCAAACTAAGAAGACGTGGCAAAAGATGATTAGTCGAGGGCCGTCTTGGCAAAAGCAAGCGGCGGTTGGGTTCGCTGAGAAGGTTCGTTCATCCCGTCACCCACCGTCATCGGGCGGTTACTCTATATCATTAGACGAAACCCAATCAAGTCCGATAATTTTATACAGGCTTTGCAATGTATGAAATCCTGGGTGCAGAGGGCTTAATCTTTGGAGAAACAAAGTCAGATATGGTGTTCTAGTCAGTTCGTGGAGGATGTTGCTCCGTGGAGTGACCGGTCAACCCATGGAATAACTGGGCTCTGTTCTAGTCCATTCACGGAGGCGGTTACTCCGCGGAGTACCTAGTCAGTTCACGGAGGCCCACCTTCCGTGAACAAACCGTCCGTTCACGGAGTCCGTACCCCACCTCCGTGAACTGACTAGTTCTTTCACGGAGTCAGACAAAAATTTCAAATACTCTGCTCTACACGCATATATGTGCACGCGCTGGCATGTACATACCCTCAGCTGGCTCTATCCAGCTGAATTCAATCAGCGCAACCGCATACATTCAGCGCTGCGCAACCGAGTACATTCATCAACTGCGTACGTTCAGCGCAGTGCAACTGAGTACATTCAGCGCAGCACAACTGAGTATTTTCAGCGCAGCGCAACCCAGCACGTTTAGTGCAGCTGAATACCATATCTGCAATGATGCAAATGATCGTCATATGGACTATTTCTGTTTGTACATAAGTGATTGATTCTGCCTTCAAACCATTCAACAAACCATTCAACATATCGGAATTCCTTATTAGCATCACATCTTTCAATCGCTCAACGAAGAGGTGATTGCCAATACACAGCGAAAAGTAATGGCCATGGAGAAAAGATATAATAAAGTCAACAAAGTTGAAGTTTTTGAGGAGGGTGACCTTGTGCGTTTGAAGATCCCAGTTGAGGATAGGTGTTCAACAGATAACAAGCGCATAATCTGCAGGGTGATTGAGGTCAAGCATGGCAATTGATATGCTTTGCAGTGTGAATATGGTATTCTCCACGGATTCTATCGTACCAAAAATATGCACCGCCTTACATCTACCATCCCACATCAAATTCCGTCATTCAAGAAGGGTAGCCATCGAGGACTTGCTCTGCGAGAAGCTGCTCGTCTTCAGTCCCCTGCTGAGCTCATCGAAGTACGTTGTAGGTGTAAAGGAAACTGCACTACTGTTCGTTGCAAGTGTTTCAAAGCAAAAGCCGAGTGCACACTTCATTGCCACGGCCAAGATGGTGGTACGCAGTGCATAAATACTGGTGCTTCTGCTGCGCCACCAGGTACTGTCAATCTCGAACGAAATACAAGATCAGTTCCACCGAAGCCAAGTCACAATCAAAAACGCCGTCGAGCGAATGTAGAAGGAGATGCTTGCACGCATATAGATCCTATATCTGCGGAGGATACCGCTCATGTGAGCAGTGATTTGACAGAACTGGATACTGAGGATGAGGAGGTTCTTGAGGAGGAAGAGGTCACTGGGGAGGAAGCAGAAGAGGAAGAGGAAGAGGAAGAGGAAGAGGAAGAGGAAGAGGAAGAGGAAGAGGAAGAGGAAGAGGAAGAGGAAGAGGGCAATGAGGAGGGAAATGAGGAAGATGAGCAGGTTTCAAACGATGACATGGAGTACAGTGTAATTGTAGTTGCGTCAGGACGTCCAAGACGCATCTAATTGTAGCGATAACAATGATGTATACAGTATTTATAATTTTTTGTTGACTCCGCGAACGAACTAGTCAGTTCACGGAGGTGGGGTACGGACTCCGTGAACGGACGGTTCGTTCACGGAAGGTGGGCCTCCGTGAACTGACCAGTCACTTCATGGAGCCATGGCTGGACAGACAAAATGACAAAATGTCGGTCTAATTAAGTCTGCGAATATTTGTCCAATCACAAAGAGATATATATATGTAACATGCACAATACATTGCTCTTTCAATTCCCGGTCTTTGAGTTACAATATCTTTTAAATTGATAGAGCGGCTTTAAAAACACACCTAAAAACCACCGAAAATTGATGTTTTTCCACCACCATTCTATCAATATTAGAGATATGGTAAATTGGGGACCGGGAGTTGAAAGAGCGATGAATTATAAATATTTCATGTATACATAACTTTGCGATTGCAGTAACTTTTAATATTGGTTGAGCATAATTAGCACTGGTTAGTTCATGGATACGTGATCTGACTGGTTCATTCGTGGAAGGTGGGACTCCATGAACTGACCAGTCACTCCACGGAGCAACAAACTCCACGAACTGACTAGAACATATGGTATGGATGGAGCAGATGCTCACAGATCTTGCATCACGGTCGGAATAGTAATTGAAATGATTTTCATATAATTTTTGTTATGTGTGCTAAGACTTTTCCGTCAACGGCCGTCCTTTCCGTCCGTCTCCGTCCAGCCTTAAAAAGACGGCGCCGTCTCCGTCCTGCTCTCGGGCGGACGGCTTCTTGCCGTCCGTCCCCATTCTGCGCAATCCCGGACGGACGGGACGGTTGCAAACACTGCTTGGGGCCGTGGTTGCGTGCTGCGACGTCTCTAGACCGCTGGCTCGCGACTCCGCTGTCATCTCTCTTACTGTGATTTCTCTCGCTGCCCTCTCCTACTGGGGTGGTGCCGCTGCTTCTCCCCCTGCACTTTCGAGAGCATTCCTGTGATACTCGTCCCCCATAGTTACCACGTCATCGTCGTAGCGCTCGTCCCACTTCTTGTCTCTTTCTTCCATCCACGTTCTCATCCCCAGCCACTGCACTTCCTCGCACGCTGCGTGTGCTTCTAGCATCTTTGCCAGATTCTCGACAATTTGGTGCAGCTGTGTCACCTCACGTGCCTCCTACCGGATTGTCGACTTCTCCTATCCCCCGGCGCGTGCGGTGCTTCCGGGATCACACTTCTCCTCCTCTTTCCATTCCCATTACTCACTTGCGGCCGTAGGGGTGACGCGTGTCGTCTCTACCGACGCGTCGTCAGCCATGCCATTCATCTCTCCCGACGCGTCGCCCGCCATGCCACTCGTCTCTCCTGCTTCTCCTATGTTTATATTCATATCTCTCTCGATCAGTGACTCCTCGACCGTCACTCTAGTAGAGTTCCCACCATCCGGGGTCGCCATCGTAGCTGGTTCGTTGGTCGTTGCGTCGCGTCGGTCGCGTGCGCGCTCTGCAGTTGAAGTGCCAACCTCCTCCGGTGCTGGGAGTGTCGTTCCGGGGTCAATCCGATGCTAGAAGTTGAATGCCGGTTTGTTGAGACGTCGTTCTTTAGGGAGAAAAATAGAGGCTTTTCGATGATGTGAAGGAAGGATTATCGTCTATCGAACGAAAGCTAGACTAAAAAGTACGACCAGAGAGCTTCGACACCGCGCTACACCCAATCGAGCCAAGCACACCCGCAGAGCCTCAACTCTAAAGTAACCACCTGATATCACTCAAGACACCGGTGTCCGCTTTGTTACTTAGAGTGATGAATAGAAGCTTGATTGTGTCTATTGCATAAAGGTATGAAGCAAGAGAGTAGACAACCTCTCTATAGATACTGGTGCCGCCATAAAGAAAACAAGCCCTGAGGTGAATACCCAATGACAAAGGGTCAACCAGACAAACACTTTCATAGCCTTCTAGATACTCCAAACAAACAGGCAAACACTTCCCGGCCCTATAGTGATGATCATACAAGATCTCATACACGAACCTGATGCATATATGCAACACGCTTTGTAACACCAGGAGCGTCACTCCAGGTTTTATCTGGTCAAAGTAGTATCTGTACATAATTTGGGACTGCTTCGAAGGTAGGTTAGGAGCTTCGCTCGGCATGTGAAATCACAAAAAGAATCTGAACGAAAAGAATAGCTTTTCAATGCATATATTGTTAAGGCTTCTTATCCTCCCTGAGAAGGTTGATGGCTTTCTACCCTCGAAGAACCCAAGGTCTTTATACCTTTGTCTTCGCTTTCTAACAAATACTTCTATCTACGCTTTTCTCTAGAGCTCCAGCACCATAACCACATTCGAACCAATGCCCACTCATTTCGCAACTACCGCGGTCGTCCATCTCTCGATCCTCAATCGTCCTTATCGTCATTGGATTATTATCATACAATCAGTATCCTTCATGACATCAAGCTCGCGGGCTTGTGCCTCCGGACCAGTGGTATTCTTTCGCTCTGATCACCTCCAGACGATTAGGCCTCTTTCGATGGAGAGCAGCTTTGCTGTTCAGAGTCGGCACGTATTGTTAGGCCTCCGGCAGTCGTCGGCTTTTGGCTGGCGCCATTAAGTTGTTTGCCGGCTGTTCGTTTGTCGTCGGGGAGCGTCAGCTTCTTGGCCGATGCCATTCAGCTGATTGTGTGTTATCGGCAATTCGGAGCAGAAGCGACAGCGGCCATTAACTAGCCATCGATGCTTAGTGATGGTGTGGGTGTTCGTTTTCTAGCCATCCGAAAAGATTGGCTCTGGCATCCGAGACGAGTGATAGCCAATGACGTCCAATCAGGGAAATCGCAGGTGATAGTACGTGACCCCGCTGCGAACTTGCTAGGTGTAACACAACCCCCTCTCTTAGAGAGTTCGTCTCTGAATGACTATACTCCATACAAATCTGCACTTCGTTGCTTTTGGCGAAACATGGTCCAGCGCGCTGAAGTGAATTATTCGAAATCCTCGACATAGTGAATCCGCACAGACCATTTCGCATCAACAACTTGCTCTGTGACATGCAAGGACAATCGACCAATTAGTTTGCTTACGTCCAGATGAGACATATGGCAGCAAGCAGAATCGGTCAATCAGGTGCGTCCAGCTAAGACACTTTGCTGTCTTTTTCTTTCTTTTGATGATCTGGGAAAATTGTCACCCGGTGTGCCCTTAAAACGAAATCTATCTGTCACTTGATCCATCTTTCTCTTGATCTATCTTTCTCTTGATCTGCAAAATCGTGGCCTCTTGTGTCCTTAAAAACCAAATCCATCGTCCGGTGTCTTGCTAGCCGTCAAAAACACTTTGTAGGGAAAGGGTACTAGCTCAACTGTTTGATCTTATTATCCTTCGCGGCCTGAGGATTGCCTGTGTGATACTCCATTAACAGTCTCTTGTCGTCGAAGTTCTCATAAGGTTCCTCAGTCCAATCTGCTTCTTCCGGGTACCCCTTCCACTTGACCAGATATTAAATCCGTTTCCGTTCCTTGCTGTACTGGCTGCCCATGACTTCCTCCACTTCGTAGCCTGTTTCGTACTCGTAGCCGTCGACATCATAACCAAGCTCATTCTGCTCGCTGGCTGAAGCAAGCTCGGGTATAGGTCTAGTAGCATTGGTGGCAAGTCGATAAGGTTCGATGAGTGATACATGGTATGCATTGTGAATACGCCATCGATTCGGTAATTCAAGCTTAATAGCGGTGAGCGAGAGCACCTTCGAGACTTAGAAGGGTCCATGAAGCTTCGCATCTAGTTTCCTAGATGGTCTTCGAGTTTTGAGGTTCTTCCCATTTCGCATAACTAGATCACCAACCGAATCCTTCGGAGGTTCCTTGGCACGCCGGTCATGGTACTTCCCCATTGCCTCCCGTGCATGCTCTAAGCCATTACGGCAGAGTGCATGCACGCTGGACATCCAGTGCACAAAGTTCCTCGATGCCGGATTCTGTGCTTCTGCTTCAAAGGGCCAATTCGTTCGAGGATCAAACCCAAAGTTTGCAAAGAACGGTGACATTCATTTAGCGGTGGTGAGAGAGTTATTATAGACATACTCTGCCATTGGTAACATCTCGGACCAATTGTCCTGCTCATAATTGCAGTAATTCTGCAGATATCATTCCAACGTTTGGTTGACTCTTTCCGTTTGCCCATCCGTTTGAAGGTGGAATGGTGAAGACATCTTCAACCTAATGTCGACAGCTTTGACCAACGAGGACCAAAACGAGGAGGTGAACCTCGAGTCCCGATCTGACACTATGTTCGATGGTCGGCCATGGAATCTCCATACTTTTTTGAGGATGATTCTGACCAAGTCAGTAGCTCTCTTTTCTCCATCTTTCAATGGAATGAAGTGAGCCATTTTGGTGAATCGGTCGATGATTACCCATACCGATGAGCATCCGTCTGATACTGGTATATCGATAATGAAGTCCATGGAAATCGAATCCGATGGTCGGTACGCTGATTTGAGGGGTTGTAGAAGACTGTAGCGAGCATGACGAGATACTGTGTTCTTTTGGCACTCAGGGCATGTGCGGACATAATCTTCGATGAATTTCTCCATTTCTGGCCAAAAGATGTTTTGTCTGACCAGCTCGATTGTCATATCCTGCCCCATGTGTCCAGCCACCTTCGAATCGTGCTCCGATTCCAATATCTGTTTCTTCAACTGCAGATCCTCCGGAATCCACAGTCTGCTTATAAAATAAAGGGCTTCGTCTTCGAACGAGATATCTGGGCTTGGGTTACCTTCCATAGCTCGGACATACTCTTCTTGCCATGCAGCATCGTTATTAGCGGCGCTGACCACTGCTTCTAACAGCCATGAGCTGAACTTGACTACTGGAATTGCTCTCAACTTTGCAGAAGAAATCGCAATCGGTTCGCCTCGTAACCTTATCGCCGTTACTTGTACTGTTTCTCCTTCAGAAGTTACCAACTGATCAGGTCTCAGAACGGGGTGGATAGGCTGGTTTTCGTTTTCTTCGGCACTACCTCCCCCTTTTGGGCGGTACTCCGAACGCCTAGATAATGCATCCGGTTTCCCATTTGCACTACCGGTCGGTAGAATATTTTAAAATCATATCCTGCCAACTCTTGAGCCCAGCGGGCTTGTCTCCGATTCAAGATCTTCGTAGTCGTAAAGTATTCGAGATTCTTGTGATCGGTGAAGACACTGATTGGATGAGCTGCACCTTCGAGATAACGTCTCCATTCTTTGAACGCGGATACTATGGCGAGCATCTCTTTGTCATGGATTTCGTAGTTGATCTCGGCTTTATCCATCTTTCGAGAGTGGTAGGCTATAGGGTGCAATCGTCCATCAATGACTTGGGAGAGTACTGCGCCGATTGCAAAATCACTTGCGTCAGTCTCAATCACAACGGGCCAAACAGGCTCGAAATGTCGTAATATGGGAGCCTCGGTAAAGTACTTCTTTAGCATATCGAAGGCTATTTGATTTCGGGATTTGCTTTCCAATTAAACTTTTCGTTCGTTTTCTTGGTTAACTCCGTTAAGGGATGGCATATCTTTGAAAATCCTTCGATGAAGCGTCGATAGAAGTTGGCGAATCCGAGGAAGGACTGGACGTCCTTGACAGACTCCGGAATCTCCCATTTAAGAATAGTATCAATCTTGTCTTGACATACTGACACCTTCTCCCGATATGAGATACCCAAGGAACTCAACTTGCTTCTGGTGCCATTCGCACTTATCGGGTGCTATAGCCAAGTTGTTTTCCTGTAATCGACGAAGGACTTCTCGAGTCAATCGCACATGCTCTTCTTCGTTTTCCGTATAGATGAGA
>WHVE01001128.1:0-29915 GCA_015178995.1 Trichophaea hybrida
GTAACCTGGGGCGGGTGGATGTTAACGGCAGACCTTTGTCGAAACGAAACACAAGGATTGTGGCCTTTGGAGATGTTGTTGGGTTCTGGGAATAGACTTTTGGATTTACGCAGGATCGCGCGCGCGATTACGTTTGGAGACGGCCTCTAGATACAGTGTAGATTTCTACATGTACACAGATCTCGCGGAATTTCTTTCAAGAATCCACACCTTGGCGGTTTGTACCTATGCCGCCCGCACGCACTCGCAGACTAAGTGAAAGAGTACTAACGTAAAATTTCTCTACGTGGCGAATAGATATCCATTAACAGAAATCTCAAGCGAAAAGTAACTTATTTACTACGGCGTGGCTATACATACGATTTTTGTTTTAATCATATTGTATTCACTCTAAAAGAGTATGACAAAGACCGACTCTCCTCCGCCTCCGGGCGCATAACTGCCAGCTAAATGGCAAAGCTCCCCCCACTACCCAAAAACGAAAATTTTCACCCCCTCCCCACTTCCACATTAATTAACCCACCATACCATATTCTCATCCTCCCCCAAAAATGCAACTGTTCGGATCCAGCACCACATTCGCCCAGAGTGCAGGGTCTCATTGATATTATCATAGCGGAATACCCCAACCATCCTACCGTGGGGCATGAACAGCACCTTTGATGTGTTTGCCGATTTTCGCTGTTTAAGTGGGTTGGTATGTCCATGGGGACAACTGCTAGCATGTCATATCGTCATAACTGGTGTAAAACAACCAAAAAGAAGGTGAGTTGCCCCAGAAGGGGACTACCGGTCAGTGTCGATGCTGGGTGGTATTGAGCGATATAATAGACGGGATACACTCCCCAAAAGAATGAAAGGGATCAGACACTCACAGGATGAAGCCAAAGTAAAACCGCGACCCCACCCAAAAGAGGGGAAGTCCTAGCAAACTAGGCGGTTAGGAGTGTTGTCGAAGGTGTGTTATACATACGATTTCCCGCCCGCGAGGATGTGATGGGATTTTGAGAGACCCGGCGGGAAAATTTGGTAAAGACACTGGAGAGGTTGTGGGGTGGTGAGGAATCCAGAACGAAGTTTGTCTTTACGGGGAGCACGGGGTATTTCAGCTTAAGAACTTGCGAGCTCAGAGATGTTTGAGGTCGATATTTGGGATCACAGCATGGGAGCCAGTTGTCTATGGAGATTTGTGGTCTCGGAGAATTTATGATCGTCGGCCTTATTCGTCTCGGGTAGCGTTGGAATAGCTATCGGGCTAGTGGTTAATATTGAGGATAAAAGAATATCACCTTTTACAATAAGACGCCAGGATAAATACAATTACATATCCTACTCATGAAGATTCCTGAAGGTTTTGTGCCTGAAAGTTGTCACATACGTGTTCACGTGTGATGATTGGTGACCAGAAAAAAAGCATATTGCCTGGCCAGTTAGGTGTCTATTCATTTCAATTGCTCGCCATAATCTCTAAATCATATCGTACATACACACCAAAGGATAGGAACAGATATCCAGTACCAATAAGAGTAAGCCTTTATTGACGGTATAACTACCTACTGAGAACCCAACGTTTTCTCTGCAAGTAGCCAGAAAACTCGTACAAGAAAGTGAAAACGAATAAAAAAAATTTAAGATACAATGTACAGAGCCCAACACATGAGCTTCGCATGGCGATCAATTCCACACAAACCCAGCGCCGCTCCAAAACATTGCCAAAAGAATACTCATCATCCAAAACGACTCCTAGCACCGGAAACCGACACTTCAAACCTTGCGCGCTTGACCCTTCTTCAGGTTCCCACTAACCCACACCTACCTAACACACCTAAAATGCTTTCCCGCCAGGGACTCCCACTTCACCCCCGCAAACTCCGCCTCCAACCCTCTCCCCCACCACATACACACGGCAGCGACCAACTCCGCCTTCTCCAACCCTACCCACAGTTCCTGCCCCTCCCTCAAAAACCAACCCCACCCCTCCCCTCTATCAACCCACGAAAACTCCTCCATCTTCTGCACGCCAAACATGGCCATCAAAATCTCATCCGTCATTGGATGCACACTGACAAGCTTATAAAACCACTCGAACTTTGCCAACGCCCGTGTATGTTTTGGCACAAGACCACCGGGAGAGTTTTCCCAGCGATATTCTTGAACGCTGGCGCGCTGGCCGAAGGCGGAGATATTGGCGATGGAGGTCTCTACGACGCGGAGATATTTGGGAAGGCCCGGAATGCGGTAGGCGTGGGGGTTGATGGAGATGTAGGTTACTTCGCGAGGAGAGGCGAGGTAGGTGATGAAGGTGCCGTCGACGTATCGGGAGCGGAGAGGGACGGGGGGTGGGCCCATACGAGACTTCTTGGGAGTGGTGACGGTGGTAGTGCCCTTGGAGGAATTCGTGATGGTGGTGGAGGCGGCGGCAGAGACCTTAGAGGAGCCGGTGGTGGTGGTGGTAGAGACGGCGGCAGAGTCCTTGGAGGAATCCGTGGGGGTGGAGACGGCGGTTGATTCTTTAGAGGAAGAGGTAGGGGCGATGGTAGATGTCTCAGAGGAAGTCGTGGGAGCAGCGGGAGACTCCTTGGAAGGAGTAGCGGCGACATCAGCGCCTGCGTCCTTGCGTTGAGAGGTCGAGGCCTTCGGGTTCTTGTACGGCGGAGGCTTGGGGATTGTTAGACTCAAGGGAGTAGCCTTTGTGCACTTGCCGCTGGCTGCTTTTTCGACGGTGTTTATAGTAGCCACACTAAAACGCAGCTTTATTTTGGGAGTCTTGCAGTCGCTGTTAGTACAGAGAGGCTAGGTCATTCTGGGTGATTTAGCTTAATACCTCTAGTTCCTCTCGATCGGCAGTCATGATGAGCGATAGATTATGAGATTTCGATGGTGAGGTGGGGGTAGAGGCACAAGATGGGGGGCTGAGAGAAAAAAAGGTCCAAAGGTGTGAAAGATTTACGATAGAAGATGAGGGTCAAACATTTTAAAATCACGATATCACCACAACTGAAGAAATAATAGGAACCTTCCTCCAGAAAAAAAAACACAAAGACGGAGCAAGCAGGCGCTCATTACAGACTTGCAAGCTCCATTGTCAGTAAGAAGAAAGGCGGGATGGAACACCGCGCAAGGGAAGATGTCTGGAATGGGAGGAGCATGCGATTGTATTCTATGAGAGGAAGCAGAAACATATGTAGCAGACAGTGTATGACAACTTTGTGCCAACGCCAGTAGAGAAAACTGCGACGCCGTACCTTCGAAGCTTTGCGCAGCGGTTTGGCTTTACTTCACTTCATACCGTACTCCTACTGCCTTCCACGCTTGATATTCTTTTGTTTTGTGTCCTTCGTTTCTTCGAGATGGCTCACCCTCGCTTAGCCTTGGGTCCATTATGAACTTCTGAAAGGCGTATCATGCGTACATATGAATCATCTCATTCCTCCACTACTTTCAAAGATCCCCTCTACTCTCTTCAAACCGTCATTCACTTCTCTATCTTCAATTTGTACGTCCCAGTTTCCACAAATAATTTCCTCTCCCAAGCGCGCTACTAACTGACCTTGCTCAATCAGTTCCTTCTCATAATCTGGCTGAGCCAGGAGGCCGTGTATTTAGGATTTTCCTTTATCTGCCATAGGCTCCGGACCACTAATTCAAGGATGATTCAACACAAAACAGCAACCGGTTGCTTCTCCTCAAAGACAAACTCCAGGCGCCTATGAAGCATCGTGTGGTAAGTAAAAATGATTACAAACAAAGAAACAAACTGTGTGGTAAGTATTGATTCCACTCCTGTTATTTCCTCTGTTCATTGTGGGCAACACTGACGAGCTCGGTTGAATAGGAACCAGACACTGAAATTTCTCGCGCCCAGACCTTCTCGCCTCGCTCTCCTACACCCAATGATATCAACCGCTGGTGATGACAGGCGATATTACACTAGAGGCCTAGGAATAATACTTTTAAGACCGCGTTCTCTCGTGCCCAGATTTCTCGTCTCACTCGCGAGCTCGCTTATTCGGCGGCAAAATATATTTTCGAAGTCGGGGCAACAAGACTGTGATCCAGATGAGTCTGTCATGAGAATTCATAACGCTGCCGGCGACGGCCCGGATGCTAGTACTGGTGAGTGACTTGCCAAAGAAAGTAATGTAGTAAAATCTGACGACGTATATGCGAAGGTGAATTTAGATTATTTTATTACGATACTACTTGAATGAGTTTGTTAACCGCCCAATCCTCTGCCGGGAATGGGTTCACTCGCAACAAGTCATTCTGGGAACGAGAGCTAGAGCACATGCAGGAAGAAACTTTTTGTCATTCAGATGGTACCGTAAAACTCACTGCATTGTTTATTTTGACAACTCAGTTAATCTCAGCTAGATGGTTATCACAGAGGTCCATGGAAGCAAGAATACATCACCGGTTTATGGGTCACCCATATAGTATTACCAAAAAACCCAAACATGCGAGTGTACTGTATCTTCAGCGCCAATACAGCTCGCTTGAGTTGTTTCCGAGGAAGCACTTGTCCTCATCCCATTGCTTGATGGGGAACAAGCTGATCAGAACCACTTCCATTTCAGAACGCGTCGCGCATGCATGTCTTGCTCAGGACCTTCCATTTGAATCAGTAGATTCAATCACTAGCAACCTAGAAGTTTTGGGGTTTGTCACCGCCCCAGGAGGAAGAATGTTCAATTGGTCTGCTCCAAATAGCAAACTTCCCGCCAAATCTTTCGTACACCCGGGGCTTTCCTTCAGGTTTATTGGATCCAGTTAGATGTTTCGGGGTGTGTCACCATCCCCAGAAGTTGGTGAAGGCTTATTTGGTTGAACATATAGCCATGCATTAAATCGCGTCATCATCTGTATCATTTATTGTGATAGTTATACGAGTGGATCCGCGTCGACTACCGAAGCGATGATCTCTTGCATTGATTCCTACAGCAGTTGATAGCATGTGAAGATGTTCTGCTGAATGTTAATCAATTACCACTGGTTTTGCTGCCCTACTAAGTCCTCCATCGTTATTTAGACTCAGGGAGTTGCGGTAATCATCACAATTGCTTCAACTGCCTCCGATTACAAGCGGTGCAAGAAACACCGGTACCAGGCTCTTTATTCATTATGTTGCGTCTCGAAGCAGTTGCGCAGCCTTCATGGTTCGACAGTGAGGGAATGGATAGAACTAGTAAGTTTGAAAACATTCAATCAAATATTAAGAAGTATTCTAACCTCACATTTCCAGTGTTTCTATCCACGCTTGCCAAGCTCGAAACTGTAGTTTCATCTCGTGAGTCCTCCACGAGAGCTACGTCCGATGGCTTATGGTATTCTACTGTCCACTATCGAGTGGTCGGTTCACGCTTGGAGAAGATGCACGTGAAGGGGCCCAAGTTCCAGCTTATGGATTATTTGGGGGCTTGTGGTGGAAGTTTCTTCGACAAGAGCTACTGGAAATGGATTCTCCTAATCTGCCTTTGGTTTTTTCTCTCCCATATGCTTCACTCCTCCCAGGGGTTTTACAAATGGATCGGCGAACTTGTGTGCAAGCCAAGGTTCGGTTTGGGAGTTGATCACCCATAATCGACTCTCCTATAGAGGCTGGTTGACATTGGATTTGTTGAAGTCAAAGTTAAACCTTCTTTGGATGGAATACCGTCAACACGGGATAATATCGTGATCAAACAAGATCCAGATTCACTTACGTAAGTCTTTGGTACTTCCCTTTTAAAAATAAACTAGCTAACAAAGTTGTGGTTCCCAGCGTGGTTCTGGCTTCCTGGTTCGCAAAAAACGGCAAGCCTCTTAAGAGGAAGCAATATGGCTCAAGATTGCTACATCCAGTGGAATGCGAGGTGTGTAGACGTGGGCGTGAAAAACTAGCGGTGAAACGAGGGGTGAGCCGTATTTTTTACTTAGGAAGTCAAATCCAGCCTATTTTCTCCCCTACAGGGATTCACACTGTTATTGAAAAGCTGGCAGGTCAAGATTGATACATTTGGTTTAAAGGGTGGGTATGGGAGGAATTTAGTGACTCCGACTCTATCTCATAGATACACTGCCCACACTCACCCAAGAGAGTGAAGGAGTGACCACAGAGACATGAACAGGTTAATTGTTGAGGAGTCTAAGAGTATAGGGAAGTTTCTAGACTGAGGCATAATGATGAAGACAAAAAGTATTGAAAGTGGTTGCAATTTTGGTGAGCGGTTTTGAATTTTGGGGTTCGTATCAATACTTGAATATTTCAAAAACATTCTTTCTCTTCGCATTTGGTGAAATCTCTGGTAAGAATTTTTAACTATGTTGCGATATGGAAGGGGAGAACCGTGTGTATAGATTAAGGTACAGAGTGTTAAGAGAGAGAAGAGAGAGAGGAGAAAGGCTCGGTATATATACAGGAGAGTGGTGGTGCAGCTTTTGCCACTCTTGCCACCGGATTTCCAAGCAACACTCCCCCTCTTGCTGTGCTCCATAAAACAAAGCAGCAAGAACTTCAGAACTAAGAAAGCCAAATAAGAAGTCATATAGAGTAAGAAGCCAAATAACAATGCCACGGACGAAGGACCCATCTGGCCGGCTGATAGCCGCGATGCAGGAAACTCCCCAGAAACTTGAACCATCCCCGGACAAACAAAGAACAGTAACAATGGGTGGTGCCCAATAGAGATAACAATAAGTACGCTCAGCAAAGATAGATAATGGTTATAAGAAACTGCCGCTCATGGCTAGAACTCAATAAAAGAATGGCAGGCCCCGTGACCTCGCAGACAGGCGAAATGATTGAATGAATGAATGAATGAATGGCCCGTGTCCTCACAGTCAGCCAGAAATGAATAGATATAGCTCCGTGACCTCACAGACAAGCCTGAAAAGAATAGATAGCTCCGTGACCTCACAGACAAGCTTGAAAAGAATAGATAGCTCCGTGACCTCATAGACAAGCTTGAACAATATAATCTAGTCCCCGTGCCCTCACAGTCAGGACATACCGATAGCCCCGCGACCTCGCAGTCGGGCTTTTGAGATAAAGAGAATGAGTGATAGGTAAGCCCCGCGAGACCACAGATGAGCAATGGGTATAAAGAGTGAATGGATGTTTGTAATTGGATAGCCCCGCAACATAGTGCAGTCGGGCTTTTTAGAGATAAATAGAATCAGTGATAGGTAGATATAATAGTAGATATAATGATAGCCACTTGACAACAATTGGTGGATCTTACGATAGCTGTATAATGTTCTGGTGCTTTGGCACGATGAGGACGATAAGGACGACGATGACATTGTAGAGTAGTGGCGGAGGAGCGAAGGGTTAGGGTTCGATGATATCGTGAGATTTCCATGTAACAATAGAATCAAGCAGAATAGAGGGGATATTCAACTAGTTGGATATAAAGACTCTGATTGTGCCAATAGTAGTGCCACCTGAAGTCTCAAGGAGACCATACCTTCATTACCAGTGGCTGATCTATCTCTTTGCAATCATAGAAGCAAGATTTTATTGCCATGTCAAATCTGAAAGCTAAATATATCACCTGCTCAGAGACTTCCTGCAAGGCCAAATGGCTGCTTCAACTGCAGATGAACATTCATGGCAATGTATCCAAAGTGACTACACCACTTCCAATTTACTGCATTATCCATGATCCTTTCACTCATAAGACTGCCAGAATGGTAAAGATTCAAATAAAGTATTACAATGTTTTCTACCATATCAGTTGAGTCCTCTATTTCCGCGAAATAGTTGATTACTCCTACAAGTATACATATAATAACATAGCCGATATGCTTCTAGTGAAAGATAAGCACACAAAATTCACAAAAGCTATGGGTCTATGGGATCCAAGATAGTAGTGGATATGCTGGCACTCATCTATACAAGGCAGGACATGTTGGATATTTTGCTTGCGTCCCGCCAAGCTTACACTTAAGTGAGTCTATCATTAACTATCACTCAGTTCAAAGAAAATTGAGCGGCACAATTTAAGGTTTGATTTAAGCTTCTTTCACTTTGTTTTAGAAGGATGATGGATTGATTTACTTGGTATGGAGGGCGTCAAAGATAGCTGCTGACTCGGCACAAATCTCATGTCATGAAGCAGTATAATTCGAGCCTATTGTGTTTGAAGTTTATTAATTTCATCCCTGTTTCCTGATTTTTTATACTGATAGCTCCTAAGTGATCTCATATAATGCGATATCACTCAAATTTACAAGTCATAGTGCTTACGTCTTCCATTATAGTAGTACGAGGAGAAACGAATATTAAAGTAGAGAAGCGTACAAAGCCAGGTTTGGATAGATTATTAGCGATGAAATCCACTAGACTAAGTAGAACGAGGAAGCTGCAGTGCGTGTATTAGGGTATAAACGTGAAGAGGCGTACAATAACTGCCTGGCAGACCTGACCTTGCATGGACATTCAAGCCCTTCAACATACCTAGCGGTTATCTGCTCATCGATTTATCTCAAGATCGGCCGCTTCCAGAAGACAGAGGCAGACAAAAGTCAGCCTGGTATTACTGGTTTACTCGCAGTGATAACGCTATCTATTATTATACGGTAAAAGTTGAAACAAGAAAACAATACAAAAAAAAGAAAACAATGTTAGACTAGGCTTCGCCGCCTAAACTTTGGTTATCGTTGCGCCCTACAGCTCCGCTGAAGGGAAAGATCATGATGCCAGTGATGAATGTGGGATTATCAGTTCCGTCAACTCACGCCTACGCGTCCAGTTTTCTCCGACAGTACAAGACAGAAAAAATTAAGCACCTTGAGAACTAATTTCCCGCAAGAAAACAAAACCCGAATTTCCTATCACATTTGAGTAGGTATATAACCCCTCAAACGGAGTCCCGCAAACTACCACAAAAACTCAACGGGAGGGTTAACCCGGCTCATTGCAACAGCCAACGCCTCTTGGCCAAACACAGAGTCGAAAACACAAGGTTCGGGGTCCGAACGGCGTTCCTGGAGTGCGTTGGACCTGATCTATTCCATGGAGCTCTGGACGTGGTCTTCCACTCCCCGGCTGATCTCCAGTGGTACCAAAGGCGGAAGTCTCCAACCGGCAACATTCTTGCCGTGGTGGTGGATACCATGATTGTTATTTTCGGATACCACTTTTTGATCAAACCCATGAAGACCTCGCAAAAGCTGCAGAGAGACTTCGACACGCCAACTTCGAGAGTCATGAAGGGATGTGTTCCTTGTTGAACGAGATCATTGACAATCTTTATAACTAGTGTACACTCACAGTGCACAGTCCGATTAACGATATTGCGCCGTGAAAGGGGCTGCGGGAGCAAGGGGAATTTGGTTCTTAAGTCCGTCTCAGTTAATCCCGGATCTTCTATGTGTCGGTGTCACGCCCATTGGTCGATGATTTCGACACTAGTCTTCTCAATCACGATTTTTTCGGGAGGCGGCGGGGGAACTTCAGAGTGCGAACAGCGGTGACTTGAGTACGTACTTCGTGTATGCCTATGGTTTGGAGGGTCTGGGGGGGGAGTGGTCGATTTCTCTGACTAGTTGTATAACGGCTCTAAGGTAGTCGCCTAGCTTACGAATTCTCCATAACAGCTTCTGATCAATCATGAGATTCATCTCCGAAGGGAAGCCCATCGAGTGAGCGGTTGATACTGCGTATCGCAAGAATTCTGGGCCCTTGGAACACTGGGTAGAATTCAGAAAATCGCACCAAGAGATGAGAAAGTTTTTCAGGGACTTTTCGGGGTCGATCTTCAGCTGTGCTTTGAGATTTTTCACCACCTCGGAGGGAAGGCAGCTTTCGGAGTAGATTCCCCGATCTGCAGTGGACTGAAGTTCTTTAACTCTCCGCGACACCTTCGATATGCAAGCCTTTATCTTCTTTTGGCACCTGTCGACGATAGCAGCCATTAAATCCTCATAGCGATCGATAGCGTTCCTGTCGGTCTGGGAAGCGTAATTAAAGAGCATGCGAACGTACTTATTCTCGCAGTCGGTGAACCGCCTATTCTTACTGTAGAAGAATTTCATAGATCCGTTCGTAATCAACATGGTCGCCGCCACATCAGACTTCGCTTCGGTGACACGCAACAACGTAAGTAGATCCAAGAGAACCAGGTGCTTCGACTTTTGGGAGCGGTGCAATCGGCTGCTGTCCAATTCGGCACTCACAGCCATGCCAAGATTTTTTTCGTCGTCATCCTCGTCAATTTCGCTGTCATCCTCATCATCGTCGGTATCATCGTCGATAGCGGTGTCACCATTGTCGGCATTTGTGGGTGTCTTCATTAGCGACAGCTGGGGGGCGTTGTCGAGCGAAGAAGACAGGCGGCATACCGTACTGTAATTGACTTGACTGATTGCAAATATCATCTCGTCGAGGGTCGGGGAAACAACGTCAGTCGCAGACATCGTGGCAGAGATCGTTTGTAGAAGGAAACGTGACGCCTGTGATTGAAAATAGACCTGTGAAAACAGTCTCTCGATGGGGTCGCTCGCAACGAACTAGTTGCACGAATGTGGAAATGTATTTGAGTCAACATGATGAAACGATACACTTAGACAGAAATTCCGACGATAGCTGCTGCACTTCAGGTGCAGTTCTATACCTGCAATTCGGTCACAATCCAAGCTAAGAGGTAACAACACCAGCCGCATCAAAGTAAAGTAGGAGCGCTCCTTAAGTATTACAACCCTTATAATTAACTATCGCAGTGCCCGCAGACTTCATGGCTTTTCGCCAGAAACGCATGGCTGACATTACTACTAAGTCGTTAGAATAAATAAACCCACTCAGCCCGCACCTCCGCCACCTTCTGCCATCCTTATGATCAAGTCCATCCTATGGCTATTTCTTCCCCGTATTATTTTTTAGGTTTAACCGCAACCTTAACCCCCACACAAGCCGGTACTACGTACTTCCGTTAGCAAAAACCTTCTCCCTCCAATCGTTAGCTAGGGAACCCTACCATTGCCCTCTCGCGGCTTAACATACAACCCCATCTCACCGGTAAAGAAATTCTTTGCCACACAAAAACCTGTCGTACATCCCCATTAGCTAACCTGTTTCCCTTTCTCTCACAAACACCAGGAGGAACATTAACATACTCAACCCGACCCCGTTTGTTACATACGGCGTGACCTCCACCTGCTGTTTTCCCCTATCATCACACCCATACCGCGCCATAAGCTCCAACGCATTCCCAGGATTATTCACAAACGACACCTGTCTATAAACCGTCTTTATCGGCGCTTTCAGATACGCCGTAAACCCCTGTCCCGCGAACGTGAGATGGGTGTCGGTAAGGTTCAGGTTGTTTGGGGTACCAAGTGGGGAAATGACGGTGCGGTAATCCCCCGGGGTGCCTTGAGGGATGAAGTTGACGAAGTGGTTGTGGATGGATGGGTGTGTGCTGTTTTGGACTTGGAGGGTGAAGGAGTAGGGGATGCTGAAGAAGATGATTAAGGGGACGATGCATGTCGGGGTTGCTAGGGTGAGGGTTAGGGGAAAGAAGCCTATGACGACGAGGACAAGGGGGAAGAGGTGGGTGAGTTGCATGGTTGCTGTTTACCGTGGAGAGCGGGGTTGAATGGTGAATTGGAAATGTAGATCCATCGGGGGTTTATGTAGAGTACGTTCACATTGAACAAGCCACTCACAATATCTTAACACTTCCGCAAATCTCGTATTCAATTTCCCTAGACCAATATGGACCGTCACGCGACTTCTAGGAATTTTCTAAATTTATGCTTTGGGTTGCTGTGCCTCTGATTGGGAATATATGATGTTACGTTACACTAGGCCTGCATATCAGCCCGGCCAATTGATAGGGCCAAATCTTATATGAGCAGGTTCGAGTTGCAGAGGCGAACGAGCTTACGAGTGAGCCACTAGTAGCTGGGCATGAGGCAAGGTTCGGGGTAGATCCAGGTCTGTACGCCTTAAGTTAATTAATTACGAGCTAAGCGTTGCGGTGGTACCGATTACGGTAGATCCAGGTCTGTACGCCATGAGTTGATTAATTACGAGCTGAGCGTTGCGGTGGTACCGATTACGGTGGTTTTTGAGTGATGCCAGACCACTCCTCTCCTCGCCGTATCAAAGACTTATGACAGGCTACGGTGATATATGTACTCGTACTAGGCTGTTGGAAGCAAGATTGTATTTGCTAGGTACCTAGTATGACTGGGGTTGTCCAACCCAGCTATTTCGTGTAAGAGGTACTACCATGTACTCTTCGGTACATATCCATTTCTCCGCCCCACATTTTCATGGTGCCCAGGCTTCGCCGATGGTTTGGCCTCCGTTTCTCAGTTGTTTCTTGTTTCCCATGGTCTAGGGTTTTGTTCGCTATTCACAAGGATGGTTTAAGCTTCCTGCGAATTTTCGGTAAAGCCACAATTTCGTTCAAATACTAGGTATTCTAACTTCCTCAAACTATGGAATAGAGCGGCACGTATTTATAACTATTCTTCGCCGCACTCCTAATCTGAAAGATTGTCATCAGCACTCATCATTTTCGGGTGGTCGACGTGTCCCAATCTAGAACCTTCGAAGGAGAAAACGTCCTATAGGTTCTGGAAGGTCTCCCTTTTGTGCGGTGTCCAGGCTGGCCTCGATGTTAGTCGTCAATATGTCGTGTTCGCATTGCACGGAGAGTGTAGACGGCCTTGGAATGTCTGGATCCCCAAAATCGTCAATGAAGCCGAACAGGTCCGTCAGTTCCGTATCGGGATTCGGGTGTGACGGGACCGGAATCCGTGATTGGCAATCATCGAGCCGCTTCTTTCGACGCTTGATCAACTGATTGGTCGTTGAGGGGCGGTCATTTTGTTCCTTGGGGTTTTCAATTCATTTCACTCTATAGGCTCAGATGCTTGCTCGGGGGAGGTGTTGAATGGGAGATGGTGGGGTAGATACTTCCGAGGTCGGCTTAGATGCTATAAATAGTACCGGGGCCCGTTGTGTGATAAAACTTGACAAAATAATTGCTCATAAACCCATCCCTAGTTCTCTTCCAACAAGTCCTGTCTTCTTTCTTTGGTAGTCTAAGTTGTACAGCACAATATTCAAAGTCATCGAACAGGTTCGAGGAACTCCAAAATTGTGTAAGATGAATTAGTACGAGCATCTAGTTAGAGCAAGGCTTCAATCGTATGTCGGTTCCGACCACGCCGGTGATCTGGATGATGTGATGACTCCACTATAGAAGCGCTCGCTCAATTTGGCTGATCTGCGGCGTTTAAAGCAATATATCTTCGATCCTCTCTGAAGATAACATCTCTTGATCAATGGAGGGTCTTTGCTAGTGGATCATACACAAGTTATGGTTAGTCAAAAAATAACCAACGAAGATACCAGGAGTCGCCCGATAGTCTAGCTTCTTCCATTTGTCCTTAGAAATGTAGACAAAGGTCAAGCATCCGAATACTCGCAAGTGGTTGATCGACTGTCGTACGCTACGGGTGTAGAAAGGTCAGGTGAAGAATTCATCATCTCGAAATAGATCCCCCCTCTTATTACGGTGGATCTCAGTAAATGCCTCCTTGGCCCTTTGAGAAGACCCTTCTCAAACTCATCGGGTGCTAGAATAGGACAAGAACCAAGATCCGATCGAATTTAATAGGGAAGTATCTACTGCCATAACTACTATCAATATATAGTTTGTGTCCAGTTGCAGGGGGAATCCGCCTCAGTTGTAGAGTCGACCAGAATATGATGAAGACGCATCGATTAGTTACATAAGGTGATCTCATTTTTCCAATCTGTTTGCATTTGTTTTCTTTGGCCAATGGAGTTACTTTGGCGGTGGGGAGTACACAGGAATGTAGCTTTTTACATCGACCTTTGGCGTAGTATACGCCTTTCACGCTGGGTGACTCCATCGACCTCAGAAGGAGCGTAAACCGGGATCATGTGCATCCACACGCACCCGATCAATAGCAATTCTCACTCAGTGAAATCAACCGTCCCGTCCGTCCGGGATCACTAAGGACAGGGAAGGACGGCAAAGACGGCCGGGGACAGATCAGTGCCGTCCCCCGGCCGTCATCTATGGACATCCATGAACATCCGTGGATCCTGCTCAGAGTACAAAACAAATTCGTATAAAACTAGGTACAACTAATCCAGTCTATTCCCTTGACCTCAATGCAAGATTATTAAGCATCTGTTCCATTCGTACCATATCAGACTCCGTTGCTCCAAGATTAACCCCTGCTCCACCCATGATTTCAAGCTCCGCATCTATTTATATCTCTTACAACGCGCTCTCAGAGCTATTTCCAATTTCATCTAAATATATTCTGCAACCGCCCGTTGTCGGCGGGGGACGGTGGATGACTGCCGGGGACGGTGACTTCACAGTCCCCGGCAAGTCCCCGGCAAGTCCCCGGCCGTCATGCCGTCATTGTGGAGTAAGGACGGGACGGATGGCCTTGGTGCCGCCCCGTCCGTCCTGGGGAATTCTCGGACGGCCCACCGTCCCCGGCCGTCCGACGGGACGGTTGACATCACTGCTCTCACTGGAGGAACTCGAGGAAGTCCAGTATGTAATAGGGCTGTCCCAATACCAAACAGAGGAGAAGCCTCTTTAATCTCCTGTACCTAGAAGCTTGGGGATATCCATTGTCCTTTGGGTTCTGTTGTGCGGCAGTGATCAGTTAGCATCGCTATGTTGCCAGAAGTTAGGATTTAGGATGGGAACTAAACAACGGAAACTTACTTGCACTTTGTCGATCGAGGGTGGCCAACACTAGCAAAGGCATCGTCACCGTCATACCTAGCCATAGTAAAACTCCTGCATGTTACACAGACCATTGATGTTGCGGCTTTTCTCCTCCCATCTCCACCATGATGGACAACATTTTCTCTCTTCGACCTTCACATCATTGGCTGCAAGATACAGTCCTCACTCCCATATTCACCAATCAGCCTTGCCACCAAAGTGCAGGGACATGAAGTCCGTCATCCCCTGAAACGATCCATGCCAAGAGTGGGCTTCATATGTGGTTCTATATCTGTCCGGTCTTCGAGTCTCTATGACGACCGGCGCTTCTCTATAAAGTGGACCGGAAGGTCTCTTTATCTGTGACATGTCAACCTTGCGTAGATGTCATAGCCACGGACTGAAACGTGCTCTGGTAGTATTGTGCTTCTCATGTTGTGATCTAGAAAGCGTGATAGAAGTTAGCATAGCAAACCGTATAATCTGGGCACTTATACTCGTTCGGGTCTAGACTGATATACACCTCACAATGCAGTACATCTGGTCTGGCACTTTTTCTCCCTCACGTGTTGCTCTAGTAGAAGATACTGTTGATGTATAGAGCGGCCGAGGGATTCAGACGAGTCGCGACGAACTCAGGCTCGCAATAAATGACCCGACTTCTCATATAAACCATCACGAGCCGGGGCTCGAGAAGAAACCCGACTATACTGGCATTAGTAGTGATTTAGTGTACGATGCAGAGCGACGAGCCTGGGCCTCTGGGTAGCTTAATTAGCCTCGTTCCCACCACCATAATCACGACTGCCATACATACTCATGACCAGGACTCTGGCATTGAAGCACTCCACCGATGAATTTTGGTACAGTGCTCGGGAGTACTACGCCCCCGCTCTGTCCCGCCAACCTACAGTCGAACTGACCATGAATTATGATAGTCTGGCTTCAAACGAAGCAACAAGGTTGCAGTCATCCTAGTCAGGTACGCTTCAAGGATAGCTTGGAGAATCACGGCTGCTTCACGTGTCTCGGCGGCTACAGACTTAGGTGAGGGGTCGAAAGAGATTGCCTACTTTAGGGAGACTGGTCGGCGCCGCTACGGCGGGTGAGTCAATGGCAGCCCGAGCTCGAGGTTGAAATTAGTCGCGGTGTGCTAGGTGGGGACATTGTGATGATGTGGTTGTAGCGATGGAGTGGAGCGGTTTTTGTCGTACAACGTTCTAGTTCGAGAGACGATGGCATCGTCATCCAATGTATTATTATTTGGGCCATGTTCTAGAACGAGTAATTAATTGACTCAGACTTGTCGTGTTAGTACGAATGAACTGGACTCGTCGTATATCGGGCAAGTGGCGAGGCCTCGGTCTCGCGACCTCTCCCAGCCGGCATCGATTTTGCAGCGTCGGAATGACAATGCAGGGATAGGAATCTTGTTGAATTTTCGGTTTTCGGAAGTTCCGCCTCAGGTCCTATCCTAATGCGCTTTGACGATCTGGTTTCGAGAAAGCGGTCTGGAATTGTGAAGATGGCCCTCAAGACTTGTTTCTGCTGGGGAGTACACAGCAACAATCTTTAACAGCGAGTGGACAAATCGGCGAAATGTGTGTAATTTTGTAGACATATCCGCGAGGAGTGCTTGTTGGAAACTTGCTCGAGCCTGCACCTTGTGACTAAAGAGAGAGCGCTGTGTATATAGAGGTCGGTAGATAGTACGAGACGGTATCGCTTCCGGCCCAGCACCCCAGGTGCCAGTGAAAATCATGTAGTGGATGGAAGTGTTGATGGACGTAATAGTGTGCTGAGCATGTGAAACAATGCCCTTTCAGTGATGTCGCTCTCCACACAACTACCACTGCAGCGATTTGCCGAGCCACGCCGTCATTTGAACCCCGCCAAATACGCGATCCGCGTACTTCCAAACATTTCTGTGTCATTCCATGTAGCTTAGGACTAACGCGAAGTACGACATGTGACAACAGCAAAGTCTCTACTCCTACTTCTCCTCACTCCTCCTCGTCCTCTTCCTCTTATACCACCACCATTACCACCACCACCCCCTCCTCATCTTCAGCATCATAACCATTACCCTCTATCTGTGCAGAGCTGCTGAGGGGTTCGGACCAGTTACAGCAAGACTGTCACATATCAACACACCTCCATTTGTGTGGTGGGCGATCATCTCCGCCTAACTATTTCTCCCTAGGCCTACCTGACGGCCTCTGCAGCACTTCTATCCGTAACTAGTAGACCTCGACACCAAGACACACGAACAAACTCGTCAGTTTCTCTTTCCCTCCAACCCCTTAGAGCTCTTTACAGACCTAATGAAGAGATAACTAAGGTAGTGCTCGTACAGAATTGCACGATGTATGTACTTAAGTACTTGTTACCGATCCAACGTTATACAGACAGAAAGCTTGAAGGCAGTCCAGATCAGCGGCGACCTTCGTTGTGGTGGACTATATCTAGTAGGTCTATCAATCAAAACACGCCACAGTATCAGGTTTCTCCCTAAATACTTACAAAGTTCAATTAGTAATCCGCACCACACTCCTCTATTTGATAGTATTTTCTGACGTCGTTCCTACTGCCCCCTAGGTTACCTAATAAATATCTCTTACTCCTTTGCCCCTTTTGTAGCACGAGATGTTTACCCTCGAGACCGAGGTCTAGGTCTATGAGGTGTGTTTTTACACCGAAAGTGAGTTCGATTGGGGTAAAATAGCAGGTCAGAGTGGCCATTGTGGTATGGTCCGGACTCTTTACCTCGACGCTAGAACCACACGACGGTAACCTAGCTATACCGATGTGCAAAAATTAAAAACCTTGAAGCGATAACCACAGTGACAACCACAACCACAACCATGCTTGGCATATGATCTCTGGCTACCTACTGTTGTAAAAATAGGGGTCCAAATACATATATCAATTGGGTTTGTAGATGGTCACCAAATGGTTGTTTTTCTAAGATAACTTCCAGCTGTTTTCATTATGGTTAAAAATCTACTATTGAAGAGTTTTTATGATGACACCACTTAATATATGAAAACAATGGTGGGATTCCTTCGAAATTAGTATGTCGTATGGAAGTCCATTTTCATCAAAATACGATGTCGATTACCACATCGGCATAATTTCTAAATTTCAATTCGCGATATGCATGGGGGTTGAGGCGATTCGTGTCAAGGATATATCGGCGGCGATGTAATTCGTAGTTTCATGATATCAAGTGATACCGAAGGTCACATAATGCACTAGCCGCATTTAGCTACGACGTACATCTTTGCCGCTCGAGTAGAGAGATTTTTATGCTATTAATTCGTTTATTGGTGTCTACTTTTGAACACTTGTGCTCATTAAAGTTTGTAACTTTTTGCCTGTCAACACCTCCCACAATCCCAAATGCAGTCTTCTGTGCCACCTAAGGAAACGGGTTGCGATGATTGACGTTACCCATTCTTAAGAGTCATCATCAAATAGCGATATTTATATCCAGTTCAACGGCAACAATATCATTCCCACGTTCACTTGCTTCTAAACATCTTGGAAGAAAGAACGTTTCAATATCCAAAGTTTGGCCATGCCATAGACACCGATCAAACCCAAATCTCCCGCGCCACTGTGTTGTGAGAATGAATCGTTAACATAGCTTTCGAAACTGCAACCGCACTCTCGAGAATATCCACTCAGTAAACTAGAATTCGAACCCGAATACCAACTCCAAGTCCTTGGCTTCGGGAGACTTAGGAACTGGCAATAATGAGCGCTCCTGGATCTCTGCCCTTCTACCACCATATTGAGCTCCCAGATGCCAAACCTCATCTAGTCCGTGTCCTGGTCCAGTGAAGAAATTAGCCAACCCATCTCCCCTCACGATCCATCATCGAACACACCTTCATTCTTGACTTCCACGTCAACCAATCGATTAGCTCATAGACCCATCTTCCCTCCGGGCTCCCACGCTGTCTTCAGAAGTTCTCACCTATTGCGCACTCACCCACAGCTGCAGGGAGGCGCCATCTCCACCATCTCACATCAATGTTTCGAACGGGTAATCTTAAACCGAGTCATAGTACTGGCACGTGACATATTCAAATCAGTTCCCACCTTGCAGATTTCCAGGCAGCATGGTCCACCAAGTCGAATTCAAGGTGGTCCTAAGCCTGAGAGACCATAACAAACACATCCTCTCCACACATCCACCCACCTATCCATCCACCCATCCATCTATGCTCGTATACCAGCTGCTTTTTTTCGCTACCGCAAAACATCTCTGCACCATATTAATTCCATCAATGCATCTGTATTCATATACCAGCCGCTTTTTTTTACTACATCAAAGTGTTCTCTTCACTCATCTATGCTCGTACAGCATCTCGACGAGCCAGTTTGCGAGCGATGAGAAATTTTGGGTACGAGAGCACCATCTATCAATCCTTCTGATCCTTCAAAGAGCGACAAAACTCTAGGAACGAGAGCACTATCTATCTATCCATCCACATCACTCTCGAACGTTCTCAAGACAAACATTTATTACCTATTTATTCCACGTCCGACCTACTTCAATGCAATCACCGAGCGGCGAAAAATCCTGGGAATGAGAGCACCATCCATCAATCCTTCTGTCAATCCATCCTTCAAAGAGCGAGCTTGCGTGCGACGAGAAATTCTGAGAACAAGAACACCGTCTATTCCATCACAACACTTTCGAACGTTCTCAAGACCAACTTTACCACCTATTTATTCCACGGCCGACCTACTTCTCTGCAATCACCGAGTGACGAGAAATCCTGGGAACGAGAGTATCATCTATTCCCCATTCTATCACATCACGCTCAAACGTTCTCAAGACCAACTTTTACCGCCTAGCCCGCAGAATCGAACAATGGTGCTGCCAAATCAATTTTGACATATACGGAAAAGGCTGAGCCACTTCGAACCTCTCAAGAGGATGTGATAACGAATGTGCGACTCTGCCGTCCTAGATAAGGAGGGCAAGGAGAGAAAGAGTGAGCCTGTGATTAGCAACCCTGCACTCATTTTGCGTCACCATGCCTTCCAATATGAGGAGGGCGGGAAGAGGAAGATTGTGATTGGTAATCCCACACTTGGTTTCCTCGACTGGTACCACATACTACAAGAGGCCGAGCCACTTCGAATCTCGCAGCTAGCACTCCAGCTCCATCTTATCGAGCGAGAATGTTCCTTTTGTGCGATCCAGCGGCCCTACCCTTGATTTCCTCTACAGGTGTTACATACGACAGAGCAAAGTGCTTCTGCTTTACGCAAAAGAAGTCGCGAAACAGCAACTCAATTTTGCGGAAGAAACTGAGCTATTTTGAAATTTTACGGTTGGTAGAGGATTTGAATTCGTTGAGCGTGAATACGAGTTTTTCGCACTCTGAATCCATCGCTTCCTCAGACACCTTGACAATCATCAATACCTCGATCAATTTTCCTAACCTAGCCTGAAGGCAGGGTGAAGTAGTTGGGGTGAACCAAATAGGCACTGCGGTAAGTAATCCATTATTTGATGTGCAATTTGTTTCTAATTTTTTTGGCAGCTGCTGTTGACGGTAAGTTGACTAGACGAGGTTTAACCATGAGGCTCTCAACGTCAGCGAAAGTGACCGCCTTGAACCTTCTCTCAAGGTTCACACAGTCGGCGAAAGTAACCGCCTAGTGACCGCCTTCCTGAACCTTCTCTTAAGGTTCACATAGTCGGCGAATGTAACTGCTTGTCGGCGAAAGCTGCTTGGTAAAAGTTTGTTTTTGTTTGTATATATACACGCACTTTGGACCTGTATCTAGAGAATCAATTCGATGAGGAGGTCTCAACAGCTGCGAAGGAATCTCTAGCACTGACACAGACATTTTCTCATCTTCGTCTCTCAGGACAGGCTTTGGGGGGATCACCGACACATCCAATTCAGTGCCCGTGCATGGGTGGGTAGCCATGGTCAATTTTTGGTATCTGAATCAAAGCTAATCTGAGCGGTGATCTTCTAGCCTCTCCAACCGTCCTTCCTACTGTCGAATTGTCCACTGACTATCCATGCAAGCCTTGGCGAAACCTTGACTGTCCTACTGAAACCACAGATATCGAGCTAGCTCTTTCTAAGCCCCACCATTTGAGACAACTTTCAGTCAGATATTTCAGGGTCTTTTTTCGCTATCTTACACGTCATCACGCTGCCTCTCAGGATGGCAACGTGGCTATGTCAAAAGCGGAAGAATAATTCTTCAATAACTTTGCCATCCTGCAGCTGTACTGGAAAGTGCAGGTGAAGAAGATGATATGCGTTAAGGTTGATTTGGTGACAGTTTTCATTTGTCACCCCATATCTCCAAGTGTGTCCATAAATAGAACCACAATGGTCGGGTTAATTCCTATTGTTTGATTCTCGCTGTTTTTTGCAATTATTTGCTAACATTTGCAGACGAAAATTCCAGGTCACTATTTTCTCGGCCTCGCTATACTTGTGGTTAAGGATTCCCTCAATTCTTGAGGTGTCGAACCACCTTAACGGCCTCAATTACACCAATGCAAGGACCGACCAACTTCACGAGCGGGCGAAACGGCAGTCGTGAGGTCTTCAATGCGGCGTAACAAAGTATTGCCCGAAAAGACAACATTCATCACTCACTCGCAAGCACAAGTACGATTCAAAACGACTTTCTTCCCAACGAATTTCCCGTCGTTAAAGGACCATTACCCCGGATGTTAGATGGGGTAGAGGAAAAATGCAGGCGTTTGTCATCTTATAGGAGATGCTATATCATCTCCCCAAAACATGAACTTGCTGCTCAACAACAGTGGAGTGACATATATAAGATGTCAAGGATCTGTGGAAGAGTGTGGTGTAGGAATTGGAACGAGGTTGGTTGTTCAGGGATGCAACGGCCGTATGGTCGTTCATTCATCCCATCACCGGCCTTGCCTGTGAAAGGATGCGTTTGTAGCGATGGAGAAGATAACCTTGATATAGAATTTTTGGAAGGAGAAGAAAATGAGCGTGATCAGGAAAAGGTCCAGTTAGAGGGTGTTGGATGAGGGATTCAGATACGACGGACTTCACGAGGTTTTACGACGGAGGTATACCTCTACTGACAGAATGGCTTTGAAGAGCGGGAAATAATTCGACCCAAAGAGTGGTACGTAAGATTGGAATTCGCGAAGGAAAATTATTCTTTTCCCTACCTTGGTCAACAAGCTAGCGTACTTTTCACTCGCTGACACCCTTGAAGGTACTGACCAAGATGTCGAACCCATATATGGCTCCATGTTGATGAACCTTCACAGGGTCATCAAGTCGATGAAACCATATAAAGGGCCGAGATGTTGAAATCCCATGAGTCGACAAAAAATGACCAATACTTGTGGGGTGGCTGAGAACGTGCGAATTGTTTGGCTATCTTACAAGTAGACCACAAACTGCGGGAGGGTAGAAGATGCAATTCAGAGTCACTGGAAACGGTAGTCTCGATAAGTTGCTTTTTTTCCCCACTAACTTGGAAGCACTTGTTGGGTGAACATCAAATCGAAATTGTGCAACAGTAGGGGATGCGTGCGGCTGAGTTAAGTAATTTATATATTGTGGAGGAGTTTTCTGTCGCTTAAGGAGATGGTAATGAGTGATCCATCTTTGAGACCTTATAAGTAGGAGGTATTGGCGGCAATTTTCATTTGGAAAGATCTAAAAATTGACAACGCAATACAGTGGAGGAGGATCCCAAGGTTGTTACTAAAAAGTAGGATCTGATGGTTTAATCTTTGCATTTTTGTTATTTTATGCAATCATATGGACCCGAATTGATAAATAATCTGTACGGGTTAAATGGCTTCAAGAGTAATCAGAAATCAGTGCGCGCTTTGCTTCGTTTGTTTTCATGATTTTGAATTGAAATCAAGTCCAATTTGCAAGATATTCCCCGGAATCTTGGGTTTGCCATTGCATGTGGAGTGCCTATTCATGGCGGGGTTTGAATATGATGTGAAGAATGGAATATTTGCGTGCAATTGTCACTTCAACGATGAAACTACGACGAGTACGCTATGCAGCTCTCTATTTTGCGTGTTTGCTCCTAGGATGATTTCTCTTCTCAATTACATCTTGTAATATGTGTCCGGCCTGCGCAAGATTTGGGTGTACATGGGTTAATCCAGTGGAGGGTGACTGGGTTTAAAGCATATCCCTCTTCCATCTCGCTCCCATCATTCTCTCGTCTCAATCACTCCATACCTCTCTTCCTTCCTCCCTCTCTAGCTCTCACTTCCTCTTTTCATTTGTTAACCCCATTATTTACATCCTTACCTCCCACCTCTATAATTGTTGAAGTCAGTGTTCTCAACTGGTTAGACCCACCGTCAACCATACAATGCCGATCTCGTCATGACTCGCCTGAATCCCTCAGCTGCCCTGCACAATTTGCCATTACTGTGCCGTACAGTCAAACCCAGTTCTACTTCAGCAAACAGGATCCGAACCAGTCCTGACTTGGAAATTTGGCTTTAACATTTCATAGTTTGTGCCTCTCGTTCTACACCTACTGTTGGCTCTGATGACTGCTAAACTCTACAGATACTTCCCGTTTCTCATCCCAACATTGCCTCATCCCCTGGTCAGCCACTGCAGATGACGACAAGAGGGCTGCTTGTAAGTACCAAACCCCCTCTATCGTCATATGCATACTAAGCTCGCTAGACAGTTGGCTACTACCCTCATGAATAGCAATCACTTCCGCGTGCCACCTTCGCACCATATATCTAGCCAACCATAGTATCGAACGATTCCGTTTGGCTGTCATGGCATTGTGAGCAATGATCCCAGTTAATTCTCATCGTTAGTGACCCTCAATCAATGACTTCTGGTGGTGCTAACCATTTCTAAGCTTTACAGACAATATCCTTCCTCTCCTACCTCCTCCCTATCCCGCCTTTCTTCCTTCTCCATATCATATCTACAACCTTATTATGGCCTCGCAACGATTCCTCCGTCCTTGCTAATTCAAGCTTCAGGCAGGGGCGTCTCATAAGGGAGTATAAGAGGAGGAAAGAAATAGGAAGAGATGGATGTTATGGCCCTTTAGAAGGTGTCCAGTTTGCATGGTCAGCTACTAGCACCAAGCTAACCGGGCGTCTAGCCACCACCCCCGGTGTATAGCGCCACACACTTATAGGCCTCAGGGGTGGTGGCTATGCTATTGGGCCGTGGCCGGGTGATCATCCAACCGTTGCTCATGCCTTATCGGGTGATAGGGTACCCATCTACCACCCCCTATGAATTGCACTCCACACATTCGGGCACCCATTCTGATCGTGGGCCTTAGGAGTGGTGGCTTGGGAGAGTCCGTCATCAAGGACGATTCTGTTGCTGCGGATGCTGATGTTGCCGCTTCTACTACAAACAGTAACGTGACGAGGAGAGGCTGGAAATTTTGAGAAAGGAATATGAAGAGGAAACGAGAGGCACGATTATTAGCGGGAATTAAAATTTGGTTTTCTTTTTTGGGATTTGAGCATTGTGATATCACCGATAAACATTGAACAATGAGTGATTCTTTCGATGTTGCAGCACTTACTGCCTGAAGAAAACCATAACCTATCTCTCAGAAGCCTCATTCTCGGCGTCATTCTCATCACCTATTTGCAACCTATGTTGATTTTTCGATACTCAAGCAGCCATGGTCATGGCGTATATTATATTGTGCCTCTAGACTCCACGGCGTTCTCATGATAGACATGTGAAAAAAATATTGTACAACCACCAGCATGTCACTTGTAAGATCTTATTTCTCGGGCTTATTATGGTCATGGAATGTGCCCGTATTCCCAGGAGTAAAATCGTGGTTTGCAAGGCCTTGACAAACACCGGTCTGTTTGAGAGAAAGGTAGATGTATGTTCTCTTGACATTTTTGTGGTACAAATGAAATCACCGCTTGGAAATTTAATTTGAGTTTGAAAAGATGATGTATGTCAATGCATATGAATGGATCCACCACTATTCACGACATTTTGCAATTGCCACTCCTTCGGGTCTGGTATATTCTGCAGTCCATCAGCTCGCTGTAATATAATACAACAACGAGAACATTACGCAGAGATTCTAGCTCACCTAATTTAATCACGCGGTCTATGCGTAACATTTATGTTGTGTCTCAAATAAAAAGGTGATTTTTTGGAAGGAACGTTCGTTGAAGTCGCCGCGGCTGGAACACCAGGGCCCTCGTTGTGAGAGAAGGATACAGGAAGGGTGAATGTCGTAGTGATCGAGTCGGGAAGACTAACTTTCAAATAAGAAAGAAGGATCGAGTCTTGTAGTCGACCATCGACGTTTTTAAAGACGCCTATTTTGTTATTGAAATTTAAATCAGTCCTCTCCATCTCCTGAATATGCGTGCCGTTCTTGTGAACTCCGTCTAGCGGTATGAGCTGCATTGAGCGTCCGCAACCGCGCTTAACGGTACCATGAGTGAGCGTGGCAGGAACTCGCGGAGATTTGTGCGCTCTCCAGCTAGATGGGCAAGCGTCAAAGTGTCAGAGTTCCGTGGAAATGATAGTCTCGGAGCGTGGTACATGGGCCGTGCGCAGAGAGACTGAGAGAGTAGGTCTAGTGTTCGGACCAGCGTCGGAAAGATTTCGGTACGGGGGATTGGAAGCGCAAATTAAGTGGGAGCTATGATGTTGAAGAAGCCGGCCAGAAGGAATGATCTCCACGAGGTTCTAAGTTCTATCTGTGTAACGGGATGTACTGTTGTTGACAGAAGTTCGGCCGAAGGAGTTCCTGTGATTACCGGAGGCGCTAGGTATAGAGATCTGGTATCAGTGGTGGAGTTATTTCGACCAAGTGGCTAGTTCCGGATGTGAGCTCAACGAAGCCTAGCTCTACAGCTCCACATGAGATAGCACTCGGGTCTCTGGGTTAGGTATGCTTTTTCCTTCGTATATAAGCCAGCTCTTTTCTCTTCTCTTTGTACAGCAGACAATTCAGCACATTCGTTCTTTCACTCTGATTTGCTCTCAACAACTGTGGCTGGTACAACTGAAAAACCCCACATACACGCGTAGTACAGGGAAGGGCCCCACTCCCATGCATAAGAGCTTAAACGTCTTGCGTTCTAAGTTCTCTGTTATTCATAAAAGACACCGCTGCTTGCTATAATGATTGATCCCCATTTACCTCAATACACTTCACTGTCATGTGTTCCTTAGCCGTCTAGCGAGGCCTGCTGTTTGTTTGTTTGTTTTAATCATACTGTATTCACTCTATTTAGAGTATGACAGACCCCTAATCCACGACGCCTCCGGGCAAGCCGGCTAGATGGCGAAGCTCCGCAACTGCTACCCGTCGTCCCCTCTGCGAGGCCTGCTGTTCTTAGCACAGGCTAAGCTCGTCCTTCTTCTCGAAATCCTACGCTGCAAAAAGCCTGACATTCTACCTCGTCCGTTATTTTACCTGCCCATTTTTGGAAATTCCAGGCCCTGCTTCATGCTGGCCAATTCAATCTAACCGTCCCGGGGCACTTTCTACTCTCACACATCTACCCTATCTTTTCTCAATCTTCATAACTTCGGAGCGCTCGCTGCATTACCACAATCGATATTCTGATCTACAGACGCCTCACAGCTGATCGCCCAAATGGCCTTGCTGATCAAGGCTATTCAAGATTCGAGTCCTCCTCTCCAACCAAAAAAAAGGATTCTCAACCATCATTCGTTCGCCTGAATCAACCTGGCGTGGTACGCCAGTGACCGAAAGCACTTCCACTATCATCAATATGTCTTAGTACACCTAGCGCAGGACGGCAGTGGCCGAGGGCGCTTCCACTATCATTAATTCGCCTTAATACGCCTGGCGCAGGACGCCAGGCGTTGACAAATGGCGCTTCCACTATCATTAATTTGTCTTAATACACCTGGCGCTAGACGCCAGCAACTACAGTCTCTTCATCAATCCTAAAGCTGGAGCTGCTGCGCATCCGGCTGCGCTAATCGCCCTAGCCAGCAGAGGCACCGGGCTGGTTATGTCGCTAGATATACTGCTGTTACTGCTGAAGTGAACAAGGACGAACACAATGAAGAGGAAAAGGCTGAGGAGAAGGAGGAGGCTGGGGAGAAGTAAGGGCCAGGAGGAGAAGGGAGAGGAGACAATGTATCGCTAGCGAATAAAAGCCTTTTCGGGGTTTAATTGTGTTGTAATTCGTGAGTGCATGAATTGCGTGCTTAAGATATAACATGATGATCATAGTCAGATCTGAGAATATTCCTGTTCCGGCATTGGCGAATAAGGCTTAGAATAGGCCCTATATATTCAAAATTTAATCATGATAACATGCAGGTTTTGTTTTTCAATTGACCCATCCTAACTGCGCATGCCATCAGTTAAGTTTCAACTGGTCTAGTCACGATCGCATCAACTTAATTCCAATAGATCCATCCTACCTTTGTACGTTTACCCGACCAGAGCTCGAATCAGGGTTCTCTCGTGCCCAGATTTCTATTTTAGCTTGCAGGCTCGCTCGGCCGCAAAATTTATTTTCGCAGTCTGGGCACGAGATAAGAATCAGGGAGCCAAGATAAAATTTAGAGCGAAAATACAATCACATGACTGGAGCTATGGAGCTATAGAGTCGTTTCGTTCACTCGAAAGCTTCTAGAAAACGCTACTCAGTGAGAAAGGAGGATCTCACTTCTTATGAGCGAGACAACACAATAGATATCACATCCACGCGCAGGTTGGTCTCAGTCGATGCCGAACGCGATGTTCTTGGAAATGGAGGAGAGCTGCTAGTGCTATCGCTAAAACTTCAAACAGGAATATCTTGATGGAAAGCGATAGACAGAATCCACTGTAGCTGCGGGAAACGCATCATATTTGCTGTTGGCGTGTTTGAGTTCGCAGTGTTGTCAGAAATAAGACAATACATATCGATCAGAAAGTAATTGGAGGATGTTATGTGTTTTATTTAGAACATCCAATAATCCATTACAGCGAACAGCTTAGACCTAAGTCTATTGGAGGATTATACAGCACAATGGAGTAAACGTTTAATAGATTCCAGTTCTCTAATCACTCGAGCTAGCGAAAACGATTGTGATCCCTCTACCGTGAATCAGATTACTGACATTAGAAAACATGTAAGATAACAGTAAAGTATAAGACTCAGATCGCCGCGACATCGCGCATGATAGTTTCGATTCTCGCCTCGGATGGTTCGATTTTCGCTGCTGTGTGCCTTGTCTTTTCAGGTCATTCATGAGTTGCTTCTTCTGCTTCGCTTCTTCTTGGCGATTCCTTATCATCCAATCCCAATCTTCAACTCCAATCAGAAAGTACGCCAAACTATCCCGTACAAAGTTCTCCTCTTTAAGACCCCACTTCTTACACAGTTTACGACACCTTAAAATAGTCTCGATTTGACGTTCACTGAATAAGTGTTTCCGCGTTAGCAGAATAAAAAGTCTTGTTGGCAGGTTGTAGTTTTCGCCAGAGTGAGACTCGAATAGTGCTTGGCGGATGCGTATTCGGCGATGATATACTACCCAACGTCAACATCGATGGAGTCTAGCTGTTCTCTGACGAGGAGGTGCCGGTCGATTCCCATGTCGAATTGCTAGGGTTTTTTGTAGGAAATACCATTTGAGTAGGTCAAAGCTTGGTTGACTAGCCTTATGCCTGGACTGCTTAAGCTTGCGGGTTAGTAGCTGGAATTCATTGACATAACCAAAATCTGCAAACGATCGCAATACATACAACCCAACAGTACTTAACAAGTATTATGGTTTATTGGTACAATAAAAATACAAAAAAACGCCTGCCAAATTCCGGATATCATCTGGTAGGCCGAGGATCGGATTGGAGATAGCATGGTGCTGTTGTTTGAGAACGATCTTCGGACTGTGAAGTTCCTTGTTGACGTGCCCATCTGCAGCACATCCCGTCTTTAGACTTCCCAGAGATAATAGCGAAGTCTCAAGTCGATATATAACAGTTTCTCCCCATACGAAACCCCGATATTGGACCCCGGAAATAATAATGTGGAGGAGTTACTCTCAATCCCAGAATTTCGCCTCGCTCGGCGAGAAGTCTGGGCACGAGAGAAAGGAGGAGACCCAGCCGGATTTTATACTTTAATTATGTTCCAGCCAACATCCTTGCATGATTGAGCTCACGGTACTCGGTTCGAATCTCATTCTAAACTTTCTCAGTCCTTGAGGAGCCAAACCCGTTGTAATGGCGTTCAAGTATCTTATCTGTATGTCATGTCAGTAGGTGGGTGGATAGGAAGAAATAATGTTGTGGAGATTGCATCCGACACCTTGGTCATGTAGAAGGAGATCCATATCTCGAAGCACACGTTAATTCGAAGAGAGTGGAAATTGTAACAGAGCCCGAAGACCTGGCAGTATATGATCCTGTTAATTCTGGCCGATGATTTCTGAGAACTATTATCAGCAGTTATCACATTCGGTGAGGGTGAGAACTTACTCATTACTGAAGCTCGGATAGCCGCAACATTCCGCATCACACTTTCGATCGTCGACTCGGACCAATTGATTAATGCTGCTGTGTGTTGCGTATACTTGCCGAGTGCCTCCAGCCGGAAGAAGGAAGCTTTGTTCTCTTAAAAGGGTGACATTTTAAATGTGTGTTGGACATATTTCTGGAGTACCTAAAACGAGAGTATGGAACACGGAGTTGTTGCAAGTGATAATTTGTGTCCGCGTTTCCAGTGGGATTGGTTTCCAGAGCATGTGTTCCTTCAGCAGACGGCATGCGAAGATGTTTTCCAAGGCTCCAGTCTCCCGCGTCATGAGATTCAATAAAAGAAGAGGATTGGGTTGTTTCAGCTGGGTTGCATGCAACTCTGCCAATACCCATTCAGGCGAAAAATAACTATTCCAATGATGACACAATTTCGACTCTCTTGATGTTTAGTTATTTGGCTGGTTACCGTCAAGTCATCTTGTGTGGGAGCAGAAGTCTCTATAGCAATAAGAAATTGGCATCTGATGATGAATCCTGTTAACGCAAGTTGACTGACGTCACTGCTCGGGGTTTAGCCCGGAGGCTCTCGACGTCATTCGGAGGTCTGGTCGGAGCCTTCTCGGGCATCGAGCCGAGAGCACCGGTCATCCACCCAGACTTGAGCACAACATCCGGCTCCGGATGCTCGGCCCCGGATATGACTTGACTCCA